>QANX01004206.1:0-41437 GCA_003254975.1 Ochetophila trinervis | reverse complement strand
AACCATAAAGTAATTAGGAAAGTAATCCTAAGAAAATTAGGAAGGTAATCCTAAGGCTAAAAATTAACCCTAATTAAAAATAATCCGAAAATAGAATTAATTACAAAACTGCCATTATAATCCGAAAATAGCTAAATTATGAAATTGCCATTCTAAGTTGTTTATTTTTAAAATGATGCCGTTTCGTCTCCGCCACTCCGAGCAGCATTACCACCTTCATTCCTTGCTTGGACAACATGCTTAAATCATCATTAGGCCTCGGAAAAGTGTTCAAATCATTTGGAAACTTGAATCGATCTTCATCCATAATTCTTTTCACAAGTCCAAGCATTCCCTCTTTGATCTTCTTAACTCGAAAACACACCATTGGTTTACTAGGCAAGATGATGTCATCATCTTTTGCTCCAATGCTAGAATATGACTCTATGATGCCCGCATCAGTGGCATAAACCATCGCCAAATAAACAACCTAGCGGCATAAATCCTCGCCCAAATAAACAACCTGGTGGCATAACCCATCGCCCAAATAAAAATCATTGCCCAATCTTGGCGGCATAAACCATCATAATATTCACATCTCACATATCGTAAATCTTCAATTCCATAATTGTTCTCAATCATTATGGAATCCAATTACAGTCGCAGTCAATAAATATAGAATCCAAACATACACATAACATTTTAAAGCCAACTAGCGTAAGGGATACTCATCCAACCATTCACAAAATAAATCTTCAAAGCAAACTAACTCTCAAATACTACTTGCATTAACTTATGCATTTATATGAAAATTCATATAATAGCAACTTTAGAGAATTCAAGAAATTGATATGCATATATGATATATATCCCATTTCCATACCAAACCAAGTTAATAACTACAAAATTATCTCATCTCTTAGCTAAAAGCCACTTAAAATGTTTCAAACTTCAAAAACCTTGAAGTACATTACCCAAAGTACAAATCACAAATCCAATTTACCTCACATCAAAACCAATCACAATTTCATAATTTCAAATAACCATAACATAATATCAAAGTAAAATTTATTACAAAATCACCAACTTAAATATATGAATTTGCGCACTAACCACAATTTCAAGAACAAGCTCACTGTCACAGAAATCCAAAATCTAACATTCCATAATTATAAGTTCATAAGCATGAATACCATACCAAATATTTAGCATTTAACCACCCACATGCAGCGTAACTTTAAATGCGTAATTAATTCATATCATGTAGTATATAATTATATATAAAACATAAATTTCATATACTTATATATGGATAAATTCCATCAAAGTTTCTAGAGATAACATAGTGAAATTAAAATGTCCAGATAGCAATCAATTATACCTTCTCCCCAAACATAGACAACGGTAACACCCAGCACAATTAAAATTCCAATTTCACATCTCCAGAACATGAACCATCACTTCCAGAGCTAAATACAATATATGATAATTGAAATACTCACCATTAAATCATCAAAACATTACTAGTCACACACTTTTCATCCTTATTCCACATACACGGTAAAAATAATATAAAATTCTAACTTAATGACTTATCATTTCCCAAACAAACTTCTATTCTTGTATTCATGCTAATGCATTTAATTAATCTAAAACATAAATTTTAGAACAAAAAATCCATCAATTTCAATTAATCTAAAACCAAAATACGAATCAAATCGTGATTTCATATACATACCCCAACTTAATATTATTCAAAACATCAAATACATACTTACACTACAACCTATACACATTCAGATATACACATAATTATATTTATATATATATATGTATATATATAAAGTCATAAATATTACATTCCTCATAGATAAAGTCATAAATATTGGAATTAGTTCTGAACAGTCATTAGCAACTTAATTACTTCAAGAATTATCATAAACGTTATGCAATGACATTCTAATTTTCACAAATAACCCAAATCTAGCTCAAAGTTAATTAAATTTCAAATACTCAACAATAATATGCAAATTATATATCAAAATAAAGCTTGAGAAATGTAGAATACCATAGTCAACTTAACTTGCCCAATTGCCCCTGGTGGTGGCTGAAAAAAGGCCCAAAACTCACGGTTAAATAGGCTTTTTCTCATTTCGTTCAAATGAGAAGGAATTAAGTCAAATTGGCGATAAAATTGGGTTCCTACGGTCAAAATTAGGGGAAAACAATTGACCCATCGTCAAAATCTCACCGAAAATCGACGATCAGAAAGAAGAAGACTCACCAGATTTTTTGTGTTTTACAAAAATCTAGTCTGTTCCACGGGCTGTCACCAGTATTGTTAGGTAGAGGAGGTCGCCGGCTTTGAATTATGGGTGATTGCCAATCAGATCCAGTCAAAAATTGGCCGTTTGGGGCAAATAGAGTTGACGTATAGTGATGGGGTCGTCATGCGCAAGAGAAATTTTAATAAACAATCTTTTCAAAATTACCAAAATTCCCCTTACACCGTTTTAATCTTAGCTCTGAATCAAGCGTACTACTAGTCTACGGACTCGTTTTGATGAGCTCTACGTAACGGTAATCCAAAATTTAAAGCCCATAAAAAGTCAAAGTGGGACCCACACTCGGTCAACTAATCAAACTTGGTCAAATTTGAAAATTTTACCATTTTTTCAAGACGGGATGTTACAAATAAAGCAAAGTTTCAAATTATTGATGGAACAAGGATTATGATTTTACCACTACTAATCTTATTTAGTTTCTAAGCATCATAAACTCATTAGGTTAGCCTCCCTTTGTCCAAAAGCAACTAGAAATTTATTCTTCAATGCATTATAGTTTTGCAAGCACAAGGTATTTAATTATTTCTAATTTAAACACTGAAATTTAAGCCTTAAGACATACAAACCCAATAAGCTTTAGTCAAAATTGTCATTAAGGCATGCAATATTCATATTTTCCATGTATTTCATTGCCCTTTTGTATTATATTCCTTATTCATAAGCCAATATAATACTAGATATATTCATCTTTTCATAAAATCATTAAAAACTACAATAAAATATTAACCATGAATCATAAACTAATTAATCATGCATTCAAAACTAAATATTCAGAATAGGGCTACACCATAATCCTCATAAAAGATTTAGCCACTCATATTCTTAGAAATAGCCATCAATAAAACAAAACAAAACATACTATGAATGAAAAAAAGAAGAGGAAAAGATAAAGTAAATTCAAAGCTTGTGGCTGGCCAAATTGCCCTATTGTTATTCCTTCAATTGCTTCTTCAAATATGTCTCCATAGCAAGGTTGAATCCTCCCAAAGCTTGCTGGCTGAATTCTTCCTTACTCATTCTCTTGATGTAACCGAAACTTCCCTCTCTCTAAACCTTGTGAATTGTAACTAAAGTTGTGTAGAATGGAATGGAAAAGTGATAGAAAATTAATCTAGAAGAGAGACCTCCTTTAAAAGCTCTAAGATATAGGGTATTTATAGGAAAGTAGTGCTTGTAGAGCAAGGAAAAACTCTAGAGTTATAACATTACTCTAATTCTAATTCCTCAATATAATAGGAAACAAAATATTAATACAAATTAAATCCATCCCTATTATTCCTCTCATGGCTTGCCATATGGGTTATAGAAATAATTGGTGCCTCAAAATTAAGTCACTCTCCCAATTAGATTAGGAATGTAAATCCATATCTCCTTAGCAATTCAATCTCCTTCTAATTCTAATTTCTTCTCCAATTAATACTCCAATTAATATTATTGGAATAATTTGGACTTTTCAAGTGGCATATGATGTGGAAATAATAACACACCTTGTTGGAGAGTGATGATGTGACAACCCTAATCATTCATGCATAGGTGGCATCCTAGTTATCAAGGACGATTCCCTTTATATCTTCTATGTTCATCAAGAAAATTCCAAGTATACTTTGGATGACCAAAGGAACTCAAAATTCACTTATTCTAGTTGAAAAAGTTATGTCTATGTCTTAGCTTTTCAGGCCTATTGTGATCTCATAAAAGGGATATTGGGAAGGTACTCAAATGTCAAATTCCCCAAAGTAGTATAAGTATGTTGCTCCTGCTAAAAATGTTCATTTTCAAAATCAAATTGGTATTGATTGACTAATCCAATTGTAATGAAATTTTACATAATTGAACCTTGATGAATCAGGAATCATTACCAACTAAAATCTCACATAAATTCCATCTGTAACGCCATATATGATTTATTCAGTAAATATTGCGCAGAAAATACAGCAATTTTCATCATTTATTCTTATTTCTCTAAAAATAGAAAAATACAACAATTAAGTATTTTTCATTAATAATTAACTCAAAACTAACAAAAATTTAACATAAAATATGGCATAAAAATAGTAATTTTTTATGCCTGTCATAGGCAAAACTACTTGTAGTTATTTTTACTTTAGGAAGAGCGAAAGACAGATCTTGGGATTAGATATGGATTGAAAGTGATTCTCAATTTGTGGCTAATATTTTAAATTCTAAATCATAGGATGTGGGCTGGGAATTAAGAACTCGTTCAGATTTTATTTCTTCAAAAGGCATATAGGGTTAATTAGTTTTCCTTGTATTTTTTTGTTAATTTTTTTGCTCTGCGTGTCTCCTTGGTATTTTTTTTTCTTGTTTGTTGTTTCCCCATTGGGATTTTCTTCAAACAAGCTTAATGAGGCCAAGATGGCTATATGAGATTTTTTTTTCCCTTAACATGTTCTATCCTTTTTTTATGTTTAATTTATTTTTGCTTGCTTGGGTTCTTGGCTTGGGAGGTACCAACCTAATTAGGATGTCCCAAGTTTTGGATTGAGTGGGTAATCTCATTTCAAATATTATTATTATTATTATATGTGTGAAATTACTAGGATGGATCTCCCTCATAACTTATGCTTATTTAATAGCATAAAGGTATGGTTGTGGAATGGGGATGATAATTTAGAACGTCATTTTGAGAAATCAGACTATTAGGGGTTTCCAAGGGGATAAAGAGATAGGGAGTGGTGTTTGAGCTTCTTCATATCCAATCAATGGCATCTGAGTCTTCTTCATTTGGAGGTATGCAAATTGTTCATCTGTGTAATTGGATCTCAAATTTTATTAAAACCATGATTATTCTTTAATTTCTTTAACAACATAGACTCCAATTTTTAAGGTCAATGAAGATACTCTATGACAGGATCTGCTCTGGAAATCCCTCTAGATTATCCAGAGAAGTCTCACCTGAGAAAGATTCCATCAGAATCCTTCGGGGTAGACAATAGAATCATCATTCGAAAGGGGTTTATTATACAAATAATCACTAAGTAAGATATAATTTGTGAAATAAAGCATGCATCACATCGATATACTAATAGTCATACAAAACTATTAATTTAGTTTGGAAAGTATGTGGAATATCAAAGCCACTAAGTGATATAAGCAGAAATTATAAATAATACAATCCGGAAGTAAATAAAATAAAAGTAATAGAGTCTATTACATAACCAATAAAACAGTAACGGAAGCTAAGTACAGATGCGATGCTAATGGTAGCTCACATGGACCTGCAGCTAAAACATGGGAGAACGAGGTTAAAATACAAAACGTGAGATACAAATATCTCAATGAGTGCTCCTAGATAACTACAAAATAGATATCTACTAGGTAAATTTTTTTACACTCAAAATCTCATGCTACTTTTTGAAAAGTTTTCCGTTTTGAAAATATTTTCATAAAACCCTTCACATTATTCCAAAATATCCCTAAATCATTAAAACACGATTTAGGGGTAAAAATGTAATCTAATACAATTAGTTAAAATCTTGGATCAATCACCATAATAGTAAATGAATGTCATAAAACATTTAAATTCATTTTTATTGAACATATTCTCATAGAATTCCAAGCCAATGGTTACAGGACCGCACTATCCAAGTCTTGCTTGAAAGACTTAATCACGCTGATTAAGTCTCTAAGTAGTCAACAACCACCTTAATTACAATTTCAGAATCAAAACTCCTAAATGCCTGAAAATTTAATAGAAATTTCTGCAGAGTTTGGTATGTTTTTGTAAGATTTTCCAAATTAATTACAAGTACTTACATGTCCAAACAATAATTCCATAACATTCCAAATCACCAAACTCTACCATAATTCAAGTAATCTCACAGCAATACATCCATATACATAATCTCCATGATATATTTATAAAATTAAGATTACAAAATATCTCTCTAACATACTACCGTTTACTACACAACTAACACATAAACTTGTACAATCTAAAAATGCTACTACTACTTCTAACTCGCTCCTCCTGCGCCTACTAGTAACAGTAGAACGGCTAATAATCCAAGAACTACCTGAAATATTTTTAGAAGTTTTTGGAATAATGAGTATTTGCATACTCAGTGAGTAGAAACTAAAATAAGAAAATAATATTTTAACCATATATAACATATATAAAAAAATTGTTTATACATGCAACACCCTTTGAAATTAGTCCATCTTCCAAATTTTAAAATATTTATCTGTATAACATAATTAATATATTTTATTTATGTCAAAGTGTCTTGAAATACAAAACAACACACACATACCAATGTAGTAACAATATATGATGGACATTCCAGAGAAAAGCTACAAGACGTATATATATGAACTCATCATATATATACTGGGCGGGTAAGCTAACCAAAAAATCCTCGATGAAAAGCCACAGCATATATATGAACAAATCATCATATACCGAGCGGGTAATAACATTTCCTGTGAAAAAACCATTGTCCCTTCATATATTCACAAACATACAGACAATTCCACATTCCTGGCAAATACAGCTTGGCAGTATAAATCATCGCCCAAGTAGTACACAACAACCATATCAACTCCCCTACTTGGCGACATGCCCCATCGTCCAAGTAGTACATAGTAACATACCATCCATATCATTCATTTGTAACTTTGCATAGCAATGATTTTTGGATCCAAAAATTCCCTTTGTGTCTCTTTTTGTCAAATCTTTAATCTAGCTCACTAATCTTCCATTTCAAAACTTTGATTTTGTAAAGGAGTGAGAGAGAAAGCTTTTGGTTCAAAGATTCATGTGAAGGGTGGCCGAAATCTCTCAATTTTCGGTGAACAAAATTTTCAGCCAACTCCCCAATCTCAAACTTAGAGTGGTTTTTAGTTAAAACAAACATCACCAAAATGTCTAAAAGACTAAAACTTATGGATAACCTATTTCGAAGCTTGAAGAGGATTTGATTTTTTTATTTCCAAAAGCTTGGCCGGCTCAACAATGGAGGAAAACATTTTGGTCTCTGCGTGAGGACAAGCTGATTTTGCCCCTTTTTCCACTAAATTCAAAATTCAAAATTTTCTCCCTTTTTCTAATTTTGCCCTTCATTCTTCTCACACATTTACTTTACTCCAATGGCAAAATGGTCATTTGTTAATTTTTAACTCTAAGTTTTTATTTCTCTTAGATTAAATTTTAAAACTAACAAAACTAGACTCTAACAAATATTTTCCTTATACTACCTTTAGTGTTATTAATATTATTATCAAACATAATTAACTCTAATTACTTTATTAAACACCCGTTAAGTTTTAGGGTGTTATAGATGGGCCACAACCAGTAAATTTAGAAACCAATCTAAAACCATAAAGCAACAATCATATATCAAAACCGGTACCACACTCTAGTATCATGTCGTGTGACCCTCAGCGTCCTGATGAGATCACAGGCATAGGAGGTGGGTACAACTCATCACGACAGACCGGTGTCCAAAATACGTCATGGCAGGATCTCCATCATTTCTCTCTTGACACGTGTCTACAATAGAGGGTGGCATAATATCATACATATCTCAATCAATAAATCTATATTGTGTGGTAGTCCTTAAAAATCATGTACGAAATCACCCATTATTGGATTTCGTCAATTTATTAAATCTTTTTATTTTAAAATTGTAATATATTCAACCATGTTTCAAAATCTTCTATTTTGGAAAAATTCACGAAAATAGTCAAATTGTTTGACCATCAGAAAAATTGCTCCAAGACTTTTTAAAACTCACAAAACCACAACTTTATCTTTGGAATTACTATTTTCTACAAAATTACAAAAACTGCCAAAAATCTTCATAAATTGCTAAATTACTATCTAAAACACAAATTTCATATTTATTCCAAAATGAGTTCCATTATAATCACAAATACATGACATAATCTAGACTCAGCAACCATTTAAATCCATGTATATCATATATTTAATAAGCTTATATTAAGTGCAAAAGAATTTCTAATCGAAACAAATCAAATGCAATTCAATCGTAAAAGTATATAATTCCAAAATTTTTAGAAAATAAATAAATTCACTGATAAGATGTGTGCTCCTGCTGGGTCTCTAGACCAACTATCGACTGTGCGTGAATGCCTAAAATAATTCACCAAAAATTCTTTTAATTATCGAAAAAAATTAGCCGAAGGCTTAGGGGAGTTCCCTGAGTCCCTAATTACAAGATTAAAACAGTAATTACTAAAATTGCTCTTCAATTTTAATAATATGAAAATGCCATTATTGGTCATATACCCAAAATTTGAGACTTTTGATTTCTCCAAAATTAACAGAAATTGAGCATTAGGTTATGTTCCCAAGACCTCTAGGAATCTAGTTGAGTGTCCAATTTCACTCAATTTCATTTCGAAGCAGTCCGATTAAAATTTCCAATTTCTGCTTCGGATTGAAATTTGAGTTTTTCCATTTCAAGTCCGTTTTTTACAAACTTTATATCGAAATGCAATTGAAGATAAAGGAATGAGAAATTATCTTCAATTTGGTGATTCGTCACCGTTAATTACTATAATTGTTCCCGGGAGATCGAGTTCATGGCTAAAATTAGGCGTATCTAGCCAAATTGGATCAAATTGACGACATAGCTAACTTGCCCATGACCCAACGAACATGTTGAGACTAGTGGTAAGCACCCACTCGCCACCGTTTTTTTTGCCAGAGAAGATGAAATTTTGGCCAAAGAGAATGTTCGACGGAGATGTTAACAGCAGATGAGGTAAAGGTGGAACCTCGGGTTAGCTTCACTAGCACGAGGGGAAGCTTTCTGGATGGGTAGTGCACAACCACTCGCTGGCGGTGGAGGAGAACAATGGAGGCGCATGAGACCGAGGGGCAGTTACTTTGGGAGGCGCCTGCGGCGCGTTAGAGGGTTTCCGAAGCTCGATGAGCTGCAGACAAGGTCACTGGAGTGGTTTGGTTCATAAGGTGGTGTCTGTGTTGTGCCACTCACCGAAGATCAGTACGGATCTAAGTGAAAGAGGTGACTGTTCAAGTGGTATTTAGCACCGTTTTCCAACAGTTAAGGTGATTTTCTAGTGCCTAAATTAGTACCACCTTGTAGCTCGTTGTACAAGCTTTCCAACAATACCAAGAACACATCCTAATTCCATCGGATGAGGGAGATATAATCGGTCAAAGATGTAGTGACCATGAAATCTACTTTCTCTCTCTTCCCATCAGATGCAGAAAAATTTATAGAATATGATGCATAGTAATGCTTTAGGAAGCGTGAAAATAGTATTTAAAAATCAAATTGTGAGTTATTAGTTATTGACAGCTGTTCAAAACTGTAGAGCATAAATATTTGAATTAAAGTACTCAAAAAGCACTTAATGTATCTACTAAAGATTCAAAAAAGTACAGATAAATTTAAATATGATCCATAAATTAAAATACAACTTTGATTGACCATAACTAAAAATCTACAACTTTGATTTGGACATGCTGGTAGTCTACAGACTCGTGTTGATGGCCTCTACGCTATGCTTGATAAAGTTTAAGTAGAAACTTGTTCTGATTTTTGTCAACATTGAATCTCCATCTAATCAATTTACTCCAAATTCACAAACAAACAATGGTAAAAAATTCAGATCATTACACTCTAATATATATAGATTTAACATGCTCACAACAACAAAAAAACAAATTAGCTTAGTAAATTTTGGAGTTGAGTTTGATATTTTAAAATTGATCAAAACAAGCTGGAAAATCAAAGCCAAAATGAAATATTTGCTTTCTAAGATGTTTACAGTGCTAACTTCATTGAAATAAGAAATGATAGCAGAACTAAAGGTAAAAGTAGAGTTCAGCTAACAATGATGAAAGTTGAAGATATAAATATTTTGGAAACGGGATGAGTAATAAAAGTTGTGGATGGGAAAAAATTTAAATTTTCTTAATAGATGGACATTTATCTTCAACTAGGCCGGGGAAAGGACATCCATACAAATTACCCAATTGATTTACTGTATGGATCGTTCTTTTTACATGATCATTTTTTCTTCTTCCACTACCTTTTACATAAACTTTCAAAAATATCCTTAGATTAAATATACTTTAAATCTTAGCTGAACAATATTTTATATATTAACTAAACGTATTTTATATATTAAAAACTACATTAATTGTTTTCATAGCAGAAATACAAACGTTTAATCTATCCAAGTACGGTAGAATATGTTCAAATATTTCACTAAATTGTTTTATATATAATTATATTTGATTGAAAATGTTTAATTAACAAAATATTTAAACCTTAAACACATTTGTTAAAAAAAAAATACAAGATAATATGATTAAGGTTCGAACCTATGTGGATATTTAAATTCCTTTGTCAAATAAAATTATATATAAAATAATTAAATAATATTATTCGGTTCAGTTCTTGTCATGTGAACACATTTATACTGTTCAATTGATATGTATTGAACAACTTAATATTATTTGGTTGATGTGTACTAAACATGTTATTCCGCTCTTTCACCAAAAAAAAACATGTTATTCCACTCAAGTCTACCAAACATTGAATTTACATAAAATATAGTGAGAAGAAAAACCGGTCGTGCAAGATTACATTCACCATTATTGATTTTGGTCCAAGTTTGAATTTTTGAATATTTCAAAAGACCATAAATTTATTCTAGTTTAGAAATAGATGAATAATATACGTACACACGTTGACAAATATATATATATATATATATATTATATTAATTAATAATATATTTTTAGTGATAAATTTAAAAATAATATTTAAAAATAAATTATCAATGATAATATTTTTAAATTTGTCATTAAAAATATATTTTTTAATGACAATTTTATTTTAATAAAAAAAATAAAATATTTTTATTTTAAAATTTATCTATATATAAAGATTTACTATAAAACATACTTATTGGACTTCATAAGCTCCTCAACAAAGTTATTTTTCTTTTTTCTTTTTTCTTGAATTTTTTTTTTTAAAAAAAATTAACTTTAGATTTTATAACATTTAAAACTATTGGGTTAAAAAAAAATTACTATACAAAATACAACAATCAAGTATATTTTAGTAGTTTAGTAATATTTATTTTAGTTATTTTTTGTTTTTTTTGGTAGATTTTTAAAATTTATAACATTTAAAAACATTTGATAAAAAAAACTAAACAAAATAATCAAGAAGAAAAAGAAAAAGAAAAAGAAAAAATTCATATGTTGGACTCTAAAGCTCTCCAACATGTAAATTTTATAGCATAACTGTGTGTATATATATAGACACACACATATTTATATATAGTACACGCAAATATAAACAAACACAAATTAAAGGAAGTGATTATCTCAATTCAACTGTGTCCACGCTACTTATGCTACCAAAAAATTGATTGACTATTTGACAACTCATCTTCCACAAAGTTTAAATTGAGAGCAAAAGCTTCGTATTTATAATGAGATACATTTTTTTTCCAATTCCGAGGTAGAAATTATATTACAGTGAATGTGTTCACCTGTAAGACAGAGCTAGAACTTACAAGGCTATCGTGCTAACCAAGCTTGGGCTTCTGCTTCCTGTTCCTTCATAATAATTTATGAGAATTAATAGACAAAATTTACTTCATATGATTTTGGTACGTATAGTTTCATGCACAGTTAAAACACAAATCAGTTACCTAAAATTTGTTTCAAAGCCACGTCCATGAATTTTATCATGTGGAAGGCTGCTACTTCATTTATGATATTGACTGAGTTCACCATTCACTCTGGAAAGAAGCTTTTCAGACTGTTCCCGCTTCTTTGCAAAATCAACATCCCCGAATTTCAATGAACTCTTCTGCATGATAATGACCAACTTCAGCATATAGATGTTGCTCTCTATGATAGAGGAAAATTTGCCAAACTTTGGACATACCTTTGTCATTGATGATGGTTGAATTCTTTCTTCTGTAGATTTTGTTCCAAGAATTGTTTTGACCATATCATCAAGTTCCTCTACCTTTTTCTTTAAGTTAGCCTTATCCATCTGTGAATGGTACCATAAAGCTTATAAGGAACTTTATACAAGGAAAAAACAATTACCTCTGCTCGAGTTGTAAATTTGTAATTGTGAGAATAAGGTAGTTTAGAAGTTTTTTTCGACCTTCAACATTTCATTTTGTGAAAAAAGCAACTGATCCCGCTCTTGGAGTTGTTGCATGGTTATTTGGGACGCAAGTATATCCCTTTCCCTCTTTCTTATTCCCAATATGCAACTACAACAAAAAAGTTTAAGAAAAAATACAGGTTGTAATGATATAATATCACAGTCAATATTTCTGCTTCTAACTAATAAACAAACACATTTGTTAAACAATATTGCAAGATTGGTCTAAAAAACAAGGATCTTAAAAGTGTTAAAGAATGTTAGACATCACATATGAACTGCAATCCTCAGCATTGTTTCAAGAAAAAGATCCTTCAACCCGATTTCTATAGATAAAACAGCTCTTACTCTTACTCTTACTCTTCAGTGTGGAAGCTAACAGTTATCCATTTCTACTTTGGGAGACTCTCTAAGCTAATTTAGAAGAATATTTATTTTAAATTATTATAACATTAAATATTGTAAATAAATAAGGTTTTTTTTTTTTCCCTATTTTTTTAACAGATAAGTTTGTTGTCAAATGAATAAACTCTTAAAAAATTAAATTAAATTAAAAAATGGATTTAAGCAAAAAAACAAAAAACTAATAATGAATTTTTAAATATATCTATTTGGATAAAAATTTAAATGATATTATAACTGTCATGTATTTCATTGTAGAGAAAGTTTTTTCTTGATAAGTCTTAGTCTCTGTAGAGCAATTAATCTGCAGTAAATTGGGCTCCATGAGTTCTGATTAAGGTGTTCAAGCTACATAAGATATAATCGCATGAATACAAGCCAACTGAACTTATTTCTGATAGTACAAAAGAGAAGGATTAAGGAAACGGGTCTAACCTCTCTCTTTCTTCGATTAGATCATTATATTGCTTCCTTAAGTTGATTATTTCTTGCTCCTAACACAATGACAAAACTGAGATGTTAGAACCAACCCTAACATGTTTGAAAAATATACATATTGTGATAAGCACCTTTGCCTGGAACTCTTCTTTTTGCTGATGGGCCTCCTCCACTAATTTTTTAACCTGGTGTTGGTCTATCAAATTCTGGAATGTAACCATACAAAAAGGAAAATACAGACATGTGAGAAATTTAACTATTGACTATAATGCTTCAAAGTTACTCTATGAAACTTACCACGAAGTTAGTCATGTCCAATTTGACACCAAGTAAATCTCGAATGACATCATGTGTCATGCTTTCTGCTGCAGCTAATCTAGTATTCAGCATACATACCTGATCCAGTAGAAATAGAATCAATACTCTTCTATAATTGTAGTCTACACTTAAGCACTCTATTAATGTTGAGATGAATAATTACTTAACCTCTCTCTGCCGATTAGTTGCAAGTTCCACTAGCTCCTCAATTTGATGCCTTGCCGCTGACAGTTCCTGATCCTTCTCCATACTCATCTGCTGAACCAAACCTGCAATGCATCTGAATGGTGAGCTTGAGCCCCTTGTCCTTACTGAGCCCTTCTCAGTTTGGTATGATGTTGAAGCTGTACATGTCGGATTTGTAGAATCTATTTGAACTTCACGAACCATGGCCTCCAGAGTCTTGTACTGTTAAGGTTGTGGCATGTATTGTTAAGTGGTTTTGTGAAGATAGACATATAAAAGTGTATGTCATGAACTCATAGTTAATACATTAGAAGTCAATATCTACTTTCTGAACCAACTTCTTATACATCAGTGTATTTTCTGGTCCAAAATTTGTTGAACCCAGATTCTTGAGAGACTAAGACTACGTGCTAGATAATAATAAAACCAATTGGAAACACAGACCTTTAAGGGTTATTCAAATATACTTCTAAGATATACCGGTTGACAAACTAGCAAACTTAAAATGCATATGATGCCTGGGTTTTATGCAGTTGTACCTTTTGTTGGTACTGGGATGCTTGGGCTTCAGCATGCAACACAAGTTCAGAGATGTACTCCTTGCATTGTTTGATCTTCAAAATATAATAAGAGAAAACAGATGCTGAGAAGGAATATCCAACAATGCACAAAACACAAAATGGAAGACAGAGGCACTACCAAGACAGGACAATACCTCTTTATCCTGTTCTGCTCTTTCCTCTTCAAGAAGTTTTATCTTTGTATGAGCCTCATGAAGCTCCAGTGATTTATTCTGCAGTTTTCTGTATGTTGCAAAACTAAAACTTCAAACACAAGGAAAACTAAAAATAAAACCAGGAAGTTAAATCAAGAAATGAAGGCTCCTACACAAATATCTGAGTTTGTTCAGAATTTGTGTTATCTGAATCCACAATTCCAGTTGAGTTTTCAACGATTGATAATCTCTGTCTCAGAGATTGGAGTTCTAGTTCTAACGAATCTCTGATCAACCGATGTCTTTCTACCTCATCATCCATCTCATACATCTGAGAGCAGAAACACCCAATGTTAATAACTTGGTAAAAAAAATTATTTCAAATCAATATCCAAGCTAGCTAATTAACCTCTTCAATAGCATAGTCAAGAAATTTTGCATGTTTGCATGTCATGGAATTATATTAAAAGATAAAGTATAAAACAATTTTTTTTTTTTTCCAAATCAGTGCGCTGTAAGAATTTTATAAAATGCAGAAAATTTCAAGGTAACGAACCTTCTTTTCCAATACATTTATGGTACACTCAAGCTCTTCAACAGAACGTTCTAAAATCTTAACCTCCTCTTCCTTTTGTTTAGCATATATCTTGCTTGCCTCCGATTCCTATACAAGTCAATTTAATATAAATGAAAACCCTTAAGCCACAAGTCATTATGCTGTTTCTATTGTAAATAACAAGAACATTCCATAAAATGCACCTGACAAGCTTCAACAGCGATAGCTTCATTTTCTTCAGCTAAAGCATAGGCCATTTCAACTTTATTGTTCAACAATTGAACTTCTTCAACGAGTTGGTCTCTCTCATTGGCAATTCTTCTACTATTATCTTCAATGGATTCAACTGAGGAGAGGAATTTTATTTCAGCTGAAGATGTCAACTGAAGAATTTCATTTTCCATACTTTTTACTACCTCCTTCTGCTCTTCCAGTTGTTCTTCAGCTTCAGATTTCCTGATATAGACGTCTTTCAGCAGCATTTTTAACTCAGCATTCTGATCTGAAAAAGTCTCAATTTCTTTTATAGCCTGATCAAGCTTGGAGTTTGATATCAAAAGAGCCTTCTCAGTATCATTCAGGTGATGCTCGAGTTTTCGGTTTTGGATCAGCATGTCATCTGTTTTTGTCTCTAACTCATGCCGAATTTGGCTCAGAGAGCATTTAAGGTTTTCAGTTTCATCCTTAATATCCTTCCTGTTTGATGCTGATTCCTGCAACAACCTAAAATCAAAAAGCAAGCCTTCTAGTAGAACTTCTTTCCTTTGTAGTTCTTTTTTCATTGATAAATTCTCATTTATCAGACTATCAAGGGACAAGCCCAACTCATCCCCTTCTGCATTTGAGGCTACTTCACTTTGATCCCCTTCATCTATGCTCTTCTTACATGTAACCATGATCTCATCCTTACCACTCGAACAAATCTTTTGAAGTTTCTTGAGTTCTCTATAACTTTCTGGACTTCTGGATAGTTGGAAACCTGTGTCTACTTTGAAATATGGTATTTTTCTAATATGCTCTCCTAGGTGACACTGGTATAGCACAAATGAGGCAAGTCCCTTCTCTAGAGTCTCATAGCATATATCTTCTAGCAACGCTCTTGAGTTGCCAACAGAGCTCAACATTTCTTTTCCCATTGAATAAGCATCAGAACATATGTCCTTTATCCTTTTCTCCACATCGATTTTCAATTGCATAAAACACTCTTCTAGCGAACCCAATGAGCTTGCTATCTCTGCCAACTTATAATGGGTTTCATCCTGCTCTCTTTCTTTCATACATATTGAAGATTTCAGATACTTGACTTCTTCTATCAAGCTTTCTCGCTCTTCCATTAGTTCTTCACCAGTTTGCTTCCACATTCCAGTCAACTGTTTTGCATTCTCGTTTGCTTTCAGTAAAGAATTTAACATGATATCAGCCTCTCTTATTGTCAAACAAGCTTGCTCAAATTTGGTCAAGAAGCTTCTCGCTCGATCGACTTCATCATCTCCTTCTACCTGCATCACCAAATGTTACAGAAAGTATAAGTCTGGTCATATTTTACCCCTAAAAATATATTGGTAATTGTCAAACCAAGTCAAAGTGGTGATCTTCTATTCAATTAGTAAGTAATATGTGTTCACCAAAATAAGCAATAACTCAAGTGTGGTTTGAATTGGAGAATACCTCTATAGGATTATGAAAACCAGTCCTAACCTCCATCCCTTGCTTAGAAGATGGAACCAGTTGTTTTAACTCTGTCATTCATGAGAGGCTGCCTAGATTTAGATCCACAAGTTGAAACAATTTCTGATAGTTATTTGAGAAATGCAAGTAGTTCAAGAAACATGTACCTGCATAAGAACAATCTCCACAGTCTGAATCATCAACAAGTGTGGCTAGTCGAACATGTAGTTTGTTAAAGGAATCACAGATCATCTTCAACTCCTTTTTCACGGAATATAAAGGAGCTTCACAGTTAAATAAACTTTTTAATAGCTTCTTTGAATCCTTAGAATCTTGATAATTAGATAAAAGCATTAAGCCATCAACTTCAGTAGAGCAAGTACATGAGGATTCATGGAATTTGCTTCCTGAATCAACGCTTGCAGTTGAAAAATCAGAGCTTGATGAAGAACAATCAGCACTCAATGAATCAACATTTACTTCTGTGTTAATGAAATCTTCAATAATTTTCAGTCTGTCGTTTGTTTCATTTAGTTCATCTCTTATTTGATGCAGCATGTGATACAGGTTCTTAGACATCAGACACCTGCCTTCTTCGAATGGTAGTGTATCAACTGCAATATACTCAGAAATGTTGCACTGCTCTCTTACTTCCATGTATTTCATCCTCATTTCTTGAATTTCTTTCACCATGTTCTGGAACAACTCCCTGTATGTATAAAAAATTTCCTGGATATTGGCCTGGTGGACTTCTATATGCATTTCTGTGTCTGCATAAATTGCATTAAGAGCATTTCCAGAGTCAAATACTCCTAACCTGGCCAGCTCAACTTGAGCAATAATATCTTCCAAAACTAAGGCGTTTGCATTGTCCTTTGCATGAGCAATTTTATGATTAGCCATTATGATAGGATCAGCCATTTTTGAGATGGGAATGCTATCCTCTCTTTCACCCATCCGTGCAACCTTGTGAGGATCAGATAGCCAATTTATCACAAGGAAAGCAACATTAGCACATTTTTCTGCTTCAAGAAACTGAGCTTCCCTGACTTTGAGTTTTCTCTCTAACAACTTTACCATGTTGGTATTGTCATTCAACAACATGCTTAACTGACATTTCTCCTCGGAGGCTTCACTATTATCTAGCTGCTGGAATTCAGTTAAAGCTAACGTTGCTCCCTTCAAGGAACTTAACTTCTTCCCCATATCCATTACCATATTTTGAGCATCTTCCAAGCTCCTTTGTAGATGGAGTATTGTTTGTTCCTTCTCAATACAAACTTTGGCAGCTCTCACAACATGTTCACTAATCCAAGCATTAGCTTGCGGAAATAAACAAGCAATATTTTCTATTTGGCCAAAGACATTATTGAGAGATCTAGATCCATCTACAAGGAAGCCTGTCAGTTCTCCGATTGCCCTTTCCCACTCCATACCCACTTCCTTTATTTTCTCCTCTTTAGCTTCGATGATGTTTCTAAGTTTTGTATTTTCTTGAGTCACATAACACAATCTTTCATCAAGTTTTCTCTGATGGACAGCAACTTCTTCCTGTAATTGAAGAATTGTTCTGGCTGTCTCAACCTCAACCTGTTCGCGAACTTGTTCAGTTTCGTGCTGGGAAGACAGCTGCAATTCCTGATTTTCTTGAAGCTTGCTATTAAGTAAACTGACCTCCTCAAGGTCCTTAATCATTCTATCCAACTTGGCTTGCAAGGCCATCCTTTCAGTTTCTCCACTGCTGTCCATCACCAGGCCATTGTGTTGCTTGTCTAATCCTTTTACTTTGGAAAAGCTGTTGTCAAGTTTAAGCACAGATTGCATCTCTAAGCTGTCCTTGCAACTAGAGGTTGCCATGTATCTACAACTCTCATCTTGCACATGCTTCAGCTTGCTATTCAGACAGACCTGGTTTGGCTCCAGCACCTCAATCAACTTCTTTCTGATATTAGGAGGAATAACTGAACCATCACCCATATATTGATCGATATGATTTAGTACAGCCTCATCATCTGTTTGAGTATAGTATGTCATCTCATCTCCAGCATCACTTTGGAGAGAAATGCTCTCAACCTGTAGTGTAATAACCATAAGCCATGAAAGTTACAATCAATTCATAAAGATTTCAACTTAATAGGATTTGGATCCAATAGTCACCAGAGAATATTTATCTGGCTGTCTAAATTCCTCAGCATCCTTGGAGAAGGAATCTGTAACCTGTAAGAATTTGGAATTGTTAAAGCGCTTGACAAAATTTAATCCATCTTATTAACATCTTTTGCAGTAGATTGTGAGTTATGCTTACAGAATCAGATGCAACTTGACTGCAGTTTATACACTTTCTCAGTCGTAATCGTAGTTCATCTACCTCCCTGCAGACAAAACAATAGATCAGACAAAAAGGTGCAATAAGGAAATGAGTCAACTGTAATAGAGACAAAGAGATATTGTTGATTTAGTCAATATGATGTAACTTTATATTACATGTATAGCATCAATGACAGAATGAAGATCTAAACCAGTAGGCTGTGGTAGAGAATGCATGGATATGGCTTTCAATGATGACCATAATAATTTTATCAATTATAGAAACTAGAGCTGAACTATTCTTTGTTGTTCCTGGGCTAGCACCCCATTTTTACAAATGTTAAGTGGAAAACCAGAGAACTTAAATAAATTAATTAATCAACCAAAATTGAAAAAGAGCAAGCATCTTTAGCATGTTAGAGGTATTTTGTTGCTATAGATCAAATAGAAACATATTGAAAAAGTGTATTAAAAATTATACCTAATCAATTTGGAATTCAAATTCCTGCAATGTTCTAATTCCTTCACGGTATCATTCTCCTGCATTTATTGAATAGTATACAGTGTTTGTTAACCATTAAATACTATGATATACTATACAGCGAATTGAAAAGATCATTCTGACCTGATTTTCATTATTAGTGTAGAGTGGAACTTTTCCTTCAAGTATTTCCAGAAGCTGCACAATAAGAATGCTTTAAATAGCCAGCTTAGGGTCAATGTATTGCACAACACTGTAAGAAAAAGGAGGAAAATGTACCTGATTGCGTAATTCTGATACTTCAGCTATCAATGTTTCTCGTTCTCCATGTTCATAAAAATTTTGAATCCTGATAGTGAGAATGATACGTACGGTTATTAGTATCAAGAAAATGACAAATAGATACCATCTATAGGTGATAGTGAAGTAGTCATGGAAATTACAACTGTAGTTGCTCTCTCAGTCTATTATTCTCTACAGAAATTTGGGATAGTTCTGGATTTCTGTCAATTCTTGCACGAAGCAGCTGAGTCTCTTCCAGCAAAGTCTTACTTTCTTGCATGAGATACGTCTCAGTAGACAACATTCCATCAACCAGCAATTCGAGGCGTTTGATCTTCTCATCGCGAAATTTTAACATCATTTTAGTATGCTGAGAGTCCTCTTCTCTTTGGCACGCCTGTACAGATGCCACAACAGTAAGCTAACCCCCCATATCAAGCAGATGTTTATGTAACTAAGCATTACAAAATACCAGTAAAAGCATGGATTAGTTAATAACTTTACAGATTTAGGAAAATAAAACTACTTGTTATACAAAGACATACCAAGTAGTTCATGCGTTCTACTTCAGCCTCTAACTTTTGGATTGCTGTCTCTGACAATTTTTCTCTCCTAAGAGCACCAGCTAAACTAGCTTCCATGCATTTAATCTGCTAACTTGGTGTTAGCAGCACTAATAGCTCATAAATATATTGCACAACAATAACATAGAAGGAAATAAGTTATATGTACAGATTCTACTTTACCTTGTTGTTTTGGACACGTTGGGCCATATGATTATCATTTGCTGATTCTTCTCCCAAAGAATAGTCATTGAATCTAGATTCTTGAGTATTTTTTACACAACTTGATAATTGGTAATTATGCTTCATAAGAAAGGACAACTGGCCCTGTTTGCATTCAGTAAGAACCTCAATTTTACTATCTAGTATATGTTCATGGTGAAACTCTCACAAGCCTGCAACTATACAGTCTATACAAATACCTTTAACAGTTGGATTTGCTGCTGAAGGGCATTTATGTCACCTGAAGCATCTTCATTCACCTTAGCCTAGGAAGAAAAAGTAAGAGAAAGAATGTCAAACGAAACTTAGTTTTATATAGACCATGACATGAGTTTTGTTTGTGTTTGTGCTTGTATGCAAATACATACATTGTTTTGAATAAGTTTGGCACGCTGGGCAAACTTTAAAGTGCTGAGTGTTTCATTAGCAGAACTGCAAGAGAAGCACAAAGTTAGTTTCTAAAATAACACCAGCAGTTAAATTATTTAGAATTATTTGACATAGTCAATACACACCAAATGGATGGACTAACATTCGCAATAATAGTTGTTTTTGAGTTTCCACCAAGAGAGTCCTGCATCCATGAGCCATTTAAAAAAAGTTTTGACCATACGCAAATAGAAAAGTCAACATGTGTTTCCGAGATTCTACTATGTAATTTACCTGAAGTAGAAATGTCAACCTCGAATCTCGGTATGGAACATGTCTATGCTTTCCATGTGCTAAATCCACCAAAGACATTATAACCAACCTGCACCGAATAATACAGGTTAATCAAAATACTACTAGCGTGTAGAACCTATTACACTAGTTCAACCATATCCAAAACCTTACCAAGAAGAGCACCTAGTGCACATATTTTTTATATCTTTACCACTAATTTGATTGTTGACAAAGAAGGTTGAATTCTGTGGGATTTATCAAGGATAAATAATGGACAAAATTTAACTTATTTGCATCCAATGAACATCAAGTAGTTCTAACACCTAAGCCACTGTCTCTTAAACTACGAATGAAGGCACATGCTAATCAACTTATTTTTAGGAAAGGACCATGAAAAGGTAGGAACCTAGACAGGTTATATCATAAAATATGTTTCAGGAGATGTAACCAGGTTCTTTGCACATATGGGGTTATGTTTAGAAAACATTTGGCTCATATATTGACTCAGTGAAAGGCGCGAGTAAGTGTTTCAAGAGATTATTTTCACAAAACAATTGGCCCGTAAATTTACTCAGTAGTGAAAGGCATGAGTAATTTTCTTCTTATTCTTCACATTGTAGCTTTTGTTTGATATAATATCTACTTATAATAATAAATTAACAATCCATTAAGAAATAACACTTAATCTCAAAAGGCATGGCAATTTTTTTTAAAAATAAAATAACAAAAAGACAAAACAAAAAACACAAATATATATATATATATATATAAAAAAAGCACAAAACAAAAGTAAATAGTTCCAAGGTATGCAGTTTCTTGAAAGCAGGTTCACTTAGAAACAGCTCTTAGAAATTACCCAAGTGTTGATAAGGATTTGTTTATATTTGCTGCTTCTTTTAAACGGTCTCCCTCTGCACCAGAGCTTTTCTGCCTAAACCAATAAGAAAGTCCAGCTTAGCAGTCTTGGAAAAACCAAGTAAAAATGGTAGATAAAAAGATAGAAATTACCTCTCAGAACCAGCTAGGTCTACTAAATTTAACCTCGCAAATCTAAAATGGGTCATCGAATCTTTCTCCCAACTGCTTTCAATAGTGCAAGTGAGAACACTATGCGAACGGCTACTCTCACTGTTCATATGTGTTGCCGCCATTTTTCTATTTACAGTACCCTAAGCAACACATAATACAAACAATTATGTCTAAGTTCCTAATATTTAGTTAGTCGTGGATGAATACAAAGTTTCATCTTTTGTCACACCTGCAACAGAAGCTTGACAACATCACAAACGTTTCCCACATTGTACTCTTTTATGTTTTCAACATATATCCCTTGCTTCAAGTCTTCTCTAATCTACAACAGGAAATAAAATTTTAAGTCTTACTTAATGGAAATATTAAGTGAAACATTCAAGATGAATAATATGGAAAACATTAATTACTTGCAGATTAGTTGAAGAAGGCTCCAAAAGATCAGTTATCTGCTCATTGTAGATCTCTAGAAAGGAACATTTGCAGCTATACTTGAGCTGTTCATTCTTTCTGCTTTCTTCCTCCTACAGAGATAGACTTCTAGTAAGACATCCAGCCCATGCAAATTATAAACCATAAGACCATATTCAATATCATGATTTTATCAAGGACTCAAGTAAGTGTCAGAATTTTTCTTTTACCGCTTGAATTCTCTGAAATAAATATTCAAAAATGCGCGGAGTTATTCCACAATCTTTATTGAACTTTCCTTCAATTCCATATATCTCACCCATCATAGTATACGTTTTGCCACTGCCTGTCTGCAAATAAACAACTTAAAAACTCAACTTTAAGCCCAAAAACAAACTATAATTACACAGCAGATCTTCAAATTCCAGCTCCGGTTTACCTGACCATAGGCGAACATGCAGCTATTATAACCAGACAAACAATTCTCTACCATTGGCAACCCAGCAACCCTGAACAGGCTTTCCTGCAACAAAATCAAATAAGAAATTTTAGAGTAAGTATTCAGATATACAAACTCATTCAAGATATGCATCGACTCATTGAACTTATTTATGGATACAAGTTGAACAGGTATTAGACTTATTGAACCTTGTCTTCTTAAGTAATAACAACACAAATAAATAAATAAACAAATAATTAGCATCTACTTCTTAGCTTCTTTAGTGTGATTGTCACTAAAAGGCTATTTTAATGACAAATCTGATAAAAATGTCAATGAATAGTTCGTTTTTTTTGTTTTGTAACGATGGTTTTCATATTTGTCACAGAAATAGACTTTAGTGACAATCCTAATAAAAATATGGTAAGGATATCCTAACCATAGAATTATTGTGTGTGTGTGTGTGTATATATATATATATAATAGTAAATTATAACCATGTAGCTAGATTAGGATGCTTATTTGCAAGAAATCAAGTTTAGGAATTTAGGGTGTTTTGGTGCTTAAGAGATTATATATGATTTGGGAAATTGTAAACCATTGTTATCAAATATGTAGCGCATGTGATAAGTGAGCAAGCAATGGAGATAACATTATTATTACCCAAAAACTGAAATTAGTTGCATTAATTCAGCAGGAGCTACCTCATGATGTTTCTTAATGAATAATAATCAAATGGCTTATGCAACAGAGGAACAGTCTTTAGAAATTGTCCCTGCCTAATTTCCCATATTATATATATATATAGGCCGACTCTACTCAACAAACAAAGGTTAAGGTTTCTTGTTGATTATTGTTCTTGTCTAGCATGCGATATGATCAAAGACTAAAAATAAAACTAATTTCTTGTTTATAAAGATAAAGCATTAGCACCTGTGATATGGTCTCGCATGCAATATGATCAAAGGTAAATCTGGTTTCAGGATGGCCAAGCAACACCATGGTCTGCGCGCTTTCCTGCTTCAGACATCTACCATAACCTGGAGAATCCTTCTCTCTGCTATCCAATGGTCGAATTCGAATCAGCACCTGAACCAAAAAGGCCAAAACCAAACATTTTTTCATGAATCCACCAAAAACCATTATTAGCAATGCAAAATTACTCCAAAAACCCACCTGCACATTATGATCAGTCCAGAAAGATGAATCTTCAACGAGCTCGAAATGCGGAATTTCATCGGGCAATAAATCGGAATTCACAGCAGAAAGTGCTTTACAAGTTTTAGAAATCCCTGCTTTGTTCCCTGTATACAGTGAGACTCTACTCCCATTGCAAGCTCCTATTACTCCACCGACTGAAATTCGTCTCGCAGGAGTGCTTTGCGCCGAGTTGGGCTCCGAATGTGCCTTGCCGACATTTCCACGAGCTTCGAGTTTTCTATCAGACAGCGAGTATCGACCATGTCGAAGGGATTCAAACTTGGTGGCAAAATAAGAAGAATCGAAATCGGAATCATGAGCAATCTGAGCTGGATCTGCTATGGTGTTTAGAGGTGTTCGAGGAGGAGGGAAATGGATGGGATTCAGCGGGGTTTCGAAGTCGTTCTCGTTTGCTTCCGGTTGTGAGAAATTAGAGGTTTGCTTCGACATTGCTGGACGCTGGAGCTCAGATGTTTTCAGTCCATGAAGGTGGAAACTTGTGGTGGTGGTTTTGTAATTTGGATAGAAAATAGGGAAAAATTTGTGGTGTGTGTAACTGAGTTTGCTGGAGATAATAGAAATGAGAAAGTGTCAGAATCTGAGGGCAATGCCTAGCTCAGGATGCTAACGAAGGAGCGCTATAGTCCCGCCCAGCGTTTTTTGAAAATTGAAAAGAGTTTACAGATTACAAACGGTCTGTGGGCCTGTGGTAGTAGCCTCAGCAGCATCAAGTTTATGGGCCCACTAGCGGCCCACTCTGATACACAAGAGGAGTTTTTTTTTTCTTTTTTTCTTTTTTTTCTTTGTTTTCTAATAAAAGTTCTGAAAGCAGTTTGAATTCATACTAGATGATGAAGAATATTAATTTGATCATAAAAACTAGAGAATGATGACAAATGGCCTACAAATAGGGACAAAGTTGATGATGGAGCGGCCACAAGGAGGGGTTCCTTGCTTCCTTGAATAAATAAGATAGTTAAAGTTTAGTAAAGAAAGAAATTAGTAATAGTTTTTTTCTTTTTCTTTTACTTTTTTTTTCTTTTTTTTCTCCAAGTAGATTCCTTTTAGTCCTAATACACTTGGGTCATGTTTGGCACCATGTTTTATGGTGTATAAAAGTTTGGGATTGTATTACTTTTATCTAATAACATGTTTGTTGGTGCATATGGATTACAAAATCTAATACCTTCCGCATTCTTTTACACGACACATGATGGATTACTAATACACCCCAAAAAGTTTGTGTCAAGTAATACAAAACATATTAAGTGTGATATGGTTCTCTACAAAGAGACAAAAAAAATCAAAGGAGTCGAAACTTAATGTATCTGAAAATTCAATCTTTTTAATTTGCACATATAATATTTTGTTTTATTTCTCATATCCAAAGTCATTGTTCGATTTCATATGTTCTTTTTGTATCATAATTCTTTTTATTGTTTTTTTTTTTTTACCAATCTTCTGCCTAATAGATTTACTTTTTCAATCATTTTCAACCATTTTTTAAGAAGCGTCGATGGCTATGATAGCTGAACAAAAGAAAGAGGATGCTAAGAAGATCATAAACTCCAGAAAGAAAAACTTAAGAGTTTAAAAATTTTGAAAATAGTAGGAAGAAGCAAAAGCAACCTTTTCAGTCACATTCTGGTGGTGGAAGCAAAAATCAATTTTTTTCTCACATCACTAGGCAAACAATGTTCTAATCGAGAAGTTAGAAATTGTTATTAGTGCGAGCAACCAGGACATTTTAGAAGAAATTTTCCATGCCTAGGACGATCTCAGAGTCAAGTTGGTAGTCATATTCATGAGAGTACTTAGAGCAGACGACAACAGTCAAATCAGGGTAGGCCATTATTTCAGAGACAGGAGTAGCAGTTTACTTCTAAAACTCAGCAATTAGGTGTGCTCACTGGACCTAAAACTTAGGGGCGATCTTATGCACTTACTTAAACAGTTAGCACGGTTGATCATGCAGTAATCGAAGGTACTTTTCTTATATTTAACACTTGTGCTAAAGTGTTATTTGATTCTAGTTCTAGCCATTTATTTATTTTTGCTTCTCATGTGTCCACTTTGGGTTTGGAACCTAAACCTTTAGATTTTTCAGTTACATGTTAATTTACCTATGGGTATTAGTATTGGTTTGGAAAAAGTATTTCGTGGTTTTGAGATGGACGATAGAGCACATGTAATGAGATTCGACTTAATTGTTTTAGATAGGCATGGGCAGAAACTGACCGGCCCGATAAAACCTGCCGAACCAAATCGGGCTGTTCGACTTTCGGTCCTTGTTTTGTCGAAAAAGGGTTCGGTTCGGTGCTTTATATTTAAAAATTGAAGATGTCGATTCGGTTCGCAGTTCAAAAGGTTTTATTATTAAAACCGACCGAACCAAACCGGTCCACTACAACCATTTAACTAATGCATGATCCTAGCCGTCCGATCTCTCCTTTCCATCACAGCCATCCGATCCTTTCCATTCAAAAACCCTAAAATTATATAACTTTCTTCATTCACTGTGACTGCTGCCTCCCCCTCCTTCTTCTCACGTTCTCTCCCCCCCTTCTCTCGTTCTTTCTCCCTCCCCCCCCCCCAGTTCCCCCATTCTTTGCCCCCCCTCTCTCTCCCCCCTTCTCCCCCCTCTCTAAAGCAACTCTCACCATAAACTTTCACTGTGATCGGGGATTCGGAGCATTGAAGAGGTGGGTGTCCTCATCTCTAAAGCAAGCAACATCTCCTTCTCTCCCATGCAGATCTGGTTTGACTTCCTCATCTCATTCATCTCCGAGCTTGATCTTCAGTATCGATTCATCATCAGTTCATCACCTTAGATTTTTTTTTAATTCTTTGTTTGTTTTTTTAGTTTGTGGCTACTAATGTATATTGTATACTGCATTGTTGAGGACCTTGATTACTGAACTTTATTTTGTGTTTTTATTAGTTTTTTTTTCCATTTTTATTCTCTCAAAACTGATTGACGAAAACCAAAGCCGACCGAGCATCGTTGGTGTAGTTTTATGCTAGTTATTCATGTTGATCGAACTGTTTCGGTTGGCCATCCAACCAAAAACCAACATGTTCAGTTTGGTGCAAAAACCAATAAAAATTGAGCGAACCGAACCTAGTTTTAGATATGGTTTCTTATGATGTGACACTGGGAATGGATTGGTTATCAACTTTTAATGCTACTATTGATTGTCACGAGAAAAGAGTAACAATCATTATGCATGATAGCGTTAAAATTGACATCTTAGGAGAGAAAGATAGTAGCCACTTTTGCTCCTATTCAGTCTATAATGAACACAAGAATTATTTTGGATTGATAGCAAATGCAGTTGGTCATGAGATTGGTGATTTAGAGATTCTATCCATTCTCGTGGTAAGTGAGTTTCTGGATGTGCTTCCAGATGAGTTACCTAGTTTACTTCCTAGAAGAGAAGTTGAATTCTCTATAGGTGTTTGATAAAAAGTTTATGAGAGTGACTTGACTAGTTTTGGAGCTTTAATTTTGGTTTTAAGTTGTTGAAACCTTAGGCTTTTGACTTTATGCAAAAACTTAACTTGCTAGATGATTTCCAAGAGTTAAGAAAAGAAGATGAAGTTCAAGTTAGTGAGGACAATGAGCTAAATTGGAAGGCTAGTTTGGTTGGTGTGAAAGGTTAAGTTAAATAAAAACTTTACAAGCTTTGGTTGGAGGTAGGTGACAATTTGAAAAAAAAAAAAAACTGTTGATTTTAATATAGGAAAGTAGGTTTTTGATTAACAATTGTGATGCTCAAATGTTATTTTGATGTTTTAAATGTTGCTTATGAGTTGTGGTATGAGTTTCAAATGTGAAATTGATGTTTTTGTTCAAGAAATGGATTGTGAAATTTTTCCACGGACTATTAGTCCTTGGATTGATGTGTGGATTTTAGGTATCTGTAGTTTGCGGTTTGCTTTGAAATTTTAAGGATGAAACTAAACATGCTAAAGAAAATTTAGAAACAAGTTTCATCAAAAAATGTTAAGTATTTGATTTTATATGAATTTTCAAAGTTACACTTTTGTTGCAAAAATTTCAAACAATAGCTAGAAGTTCAACTTTATGAAGTGCATAACCATATCAAATGAGCTTTTTTTGAGATAAAATTTTATGGAGAAATTATTTAATCTAAAATCAGATTTTTTTTAGGTCATCTCTGTTTTGAAAATGATTTTCAGATTTCTTGTATTTAAAACAAAAGTTCATGTTGGTCCACTTATTTAGCTCTTTTGAGCTTTAAACTTTTTATATAAGTACTTGTATATGTTTTCTTTAATTCGGGAAAATTCCATTAATAATCTTAACTTCCTTGTTATTGAAATAAATAAAAAAAGTTCCATTTAATTGTATGGAAAAAATTTATTTTAGTGTTTAACTTGTTATACATCGAATGAGAATTAAATTAGTTATTTATTACTTGTTTGACCGAAACTTTTACCACACTAAGATCCACATGTATACTTAGTTATAGTAACATTCCAAATGATTTTGTTATCTTTTGATTGAAGAGAAAAAGTTGTACTTCAAATATAGTTTTTCACATTGGTGATGAGTTTAGGATGATTTTATGGCATTTTGGGCTAATGCTTGAACTATTTGAAGTATATTACATATTGGATGGTTTTTTTTATGAGAAATATTTATACCAATGAATTTTAACTATAATGGTGAATTGAGTATGCTTTTCAGAATATAGAATTTTATATGAACTTCAGTTAACTTTTTTATATATGGAAACCGAATGAAAATTGGAAGGACCCAGAGTTCTTTGGTTGAAAGTCCTTAGACACTATGGTGAAGTAATGTAACACCCCGTCCCGGGGAAAATATTGAAATTTCTCAAAGTTGACCGAGTTGACCAAGTTTGACCAAGGAAGGGCTCGGGGTTGACTTTTTGTGTGAGCGTGCTATGGTTTTGACCATAGTACCGTTGCGTAGAGCTAGTCGATACGAGTTCGTAGACTAGTAGTACGCTCAATTCTGAGTTAAGACCGAGAAGTTATGGCTGAAATAACATGAAGGGCATTTTGGTAATTTTGCTGTGGCAGGGCAAAATTACTATTTTGCCCCTGCCTTTAACAAATTTATCCAGAAGGATCTGGAAGCAAGGGACACGCCTCACGCACGCGGGCACGCACGCGGACAGCCTTCCCCTTCGCGCAGCTTCCGACCGCTCTTGTTTCGCCGGCCACGGCCAATTTCCGGCCAGATCAGGCCGAAAAATCACCCGGGAAATGACACCGCCGACTTCCTCTCTCCTTTGGCACCGGTGGCTCGCCGTGATGGGGTCCAGATCGTCGGGAAAAGCGAGAAATCCGGTCAGCTGCTTTTTCCGCGATTCGCCGGATTCCGGCGGAGTCAGGCCGGCCCACTGCCCGGGAAAGCTTCGCCGGACCCTCCTCTCTCTTTCCCCACCCTCGACTGACCGTGAAACACCGCGGTTTGCCGGAAACGACGACGGATCCGGTGAGGGCCGTTTCTCCTCCGGTCGCCGGATCTCGGCGGTTTCCGGTGATGAAACCGGTCCTTTCCCCCTATTTTGGACCTCCCGAAACTAATTTCGGCCTCCGTTTGTCTCGAAGCTCGCTCGTGTGGGCTGTGTGATTTGAGGGTGCTCGGCCGCCGCTTCCCGGCCATTTTCCGGCCACCACCGGCGGCGGTTGGACGAGGTAAGTTTTCGGTTGCACCCTACTCTTCGCGAGCTTCATTTCGATATATAATTTGTGTATTATAACTGAGTATTGAAATTTACCCGGTTTGAACAGTAGTGTTAATAATTGTTAAAATAGAAATTGTTGCTAATTGGTGATATAGATATGTGTGGTGATGTTTTGGTGCTTGCTGTGGAATGTATATGGAAGCATATAATTACTGTGAGATAAGTAGTTGCTGGTTGATTGTGTTGAAATTAGTTAAAATTGTAAATTGGTTGTATGAAAATAATTGTAGACTGGGTCGGTGAATACTTTTATTGAATTGTTGTGTTTGGGAATAATTTTGCTTGATGAGCATATACATTATATGTTATTGTGTATTAATCATTATAAATTGTGTTTGTGCGAATTGTAAATGAATTGTCTGTGATATTAATTTGGTTAGTGGATGATGTGTGGCATTTATACTTTTATGTGGTAATTTATTTATTGTGTATTTTTCTTTGGATTAAATGCTGAATGTGTTTGATTGTAGCATATTTGTGTAAATATGCTTTCGGAACTACAGGTAGCTTGATCCCTTGTTGAAAGGGTATGTAGGCAGCTCAGTTTTAAACTGAGTGCAGCTACACCGTACTTAAACAATATATTTGTTTAAGTGTTGAGTTGCGTACTGTTTGGTGATCTAATTGTGTGGAAATGCGTGCTGGTAGAATAATTTGGTTTTAGGAATGGTTTTTTTGCAGGTTTGTAGCTTTTAGCATTTTTGGGGAGTGTTAGAAACAGCCGAAATGCTGCCGAAATTTTTAATAAAATTTCCGGCAATAGTAAACTTTTCGGTCTGTTAATTCTTACCCCTTTAAAATTTTGTTTAGCGGATTTTTCATGACTGCTTGTGGCTTAATGGCAACATTAAGTCACGCAGGCAGGATCTTTGCGGGTCGGGTCCTGTCAAGTAAAGAGGGGGTGATCACAATCCTTGGGTGATGAGTCCCAAAATCCGAAGGTCGTAGATGACGATGATCCATGGGAGAATGTCCCAAAAGTACGTGGTTGACACTTATTAACTGCTTTAATATGAAGTGAAACCGATGTTTTGACTAATATGTTTTATGATTGATTCTAGTTGTTTGTTAAAGTTTATTTCATTTGCTTGCTAGATTTTGTAATTGTTTCTATTATGCTTATATACATATTTGATATTAAATTTTATTGGTAAACTACATATATTGGCTATATGTGGCTATATGTTTTATGAGGCTTGTAGCTAGCATCTATTTTTCAAAAGTTGATGAAGGAAGCAAGGGAAAAGAAATAACATAGATATCTTTGGAGTATCACTTGGAAGCTCCATTGCTAATTTCCATTTTTGACGCATAGTTAATTTTTGTTGAGATTATGTCTACCTCTTTTACAATTATATGTTATTAAGCTTGAGTTAGCCATTTTAAGTTTTATTTTGGAACATTAGAGTTAACTAATATGTATGTGACTCATTTTGGAATATGAGACAGGATTTTAATTTTGAACTTGGAATTTACAAGTGCTAGTTTATAGTCCTTTGTTGTAAGTACTATTTAAGTGGACATATTCATCGCTTATTGTGAATTATAATATTTATATTTGGTTATTGTCATCAATGGTAGTGTTAGGTTGTTATACTTACTAGATTGCTTATGATAATAAAGTAAAGGAGGTGAATAAAACCTAACTTTTATGCCATATGTTGTAATTTTGAAAATGACATAAAGTCACCATCACAATAATCAAAGAAAGACCCCTACTCCTTCATATATTTATCTACCAATACTCTCCATAAACATACCCCTATGATGCACTTTCAAACTAAAGTTTTAAGAATCACGGGCTGCAAATATATATGTATATATAACATAGAAATATAAGTCTAAAACATACAATCTAACATAGACATTGACAAATTTATATTTTATGGAAAGTGTTATGGGGATTTTTGGGATATGAGTCAGAGAACCTCCCAGGCCCCTCTGACGCCCACAAAGGTCCCTGTGGACGAGGCCCACCAGTCACGAACAGGCGAAGCCCGGCCCTTCAGGCAAGGCTGAGAGCAAGCCCAGACACGGCATGGTCTTGGACGATGGAGTAAATAAACCCCGTTGACCTTTGGTTCTTGGCTTAAATACTTACCTTATTCTCTGAGTCCAGGTGTCACAATCCCAGCTTATGGGGGTTCATAACCCTAGCATCCGAGCCGTTAAAATGAAGTATTTAAGGTAAGGTTGGGTGAGTGGGAAGGGGATGGTTTTTTGGAAATTTGAACCCTAAACACTCCCTAACAACCCTAGACCAGTCACCATCGTCACCTTTGACAGGTTTCAGGAGGGCCTTTCGGCGCAGAACTCTAGGTAGGCTGTGTAGTGGGATACAGGAGGAAAACCTGAAAGAGGTTTCTAGAATTGTCTCGTAACTGATTTAGGCACCAGAGTGGGAACGCCGGTGACACCACCGACCCCCAGTCTAACGCCATTGTCTTATCTCGCAGGGGTCAAGGATGGAATCCGGGATCCAGTTAAGGAATCACCGTGTGACATCAAAGTGACAAAAATCAGACAACAACAGTGGCGTCGTCTGTGGGAACGAAGGAAAAATATCAAAGTTGTGTCAAGATCTAGAAGTCACATGCGGCCATAATCACCGGTAAAATGATCATCTGGAAGAATCGTGACCCCAAGAGAAGAAGTTTGGCGGCAAAACCATAGTGCGGCTAGGTTAAGGAGTGTGATATGGAGGATCAGCCGGAAGCGAGACTGGAGAATAGTGGCGCCGAGCCATCGAACATGCAAGTAAGGGACAAGCAGCCTAGAAGGACAGGTACTATCCCTCATCGAGAAGCCACTGTTCCCAAGGAGCCAACGACTTTGTTATCTCAGCTACCCCCATGGAGACGCAGTGACAGGAGGGTAGACCCACGATCCGAAAGAACTTGCTTGTCCGACATGGAATCGCTTGGAGCAACTAATAGGGCAAATGGTGCAGAATCAAAACAACCATCAATCCCAACTTTCTCCAACACGCATAAGCCAAGTGCCTGTGGATTCCCCACGTCCCCATGCACGACCGCATGAACAAAGAGAAGGAAGAGCAGCAAAAAACAACGTCAGAGGTCATGGAAGGAATGACAGGAGGCACGAGCGTTCAAGGCAACTTGATGGAGAGGTTTGGAGGGACGTCAGAGCCTCTCCATATCACCCGCTGGACAGGCAGGGAAGTTCCAGGCACAGAGTAGTCAGTGGCGCTTTCTCCTTAGCCCATGAAGGCCTGGATTTGAGCAATCTGACAGCATCCCTGGATGTTAGGAGGCGAACTCATGCTCAGAATGGTAGGGCCAAATTTCGAAGAGAAATGGGACTCGAACTACACACTCGGTGGAACCCGGATGAAGAAAGAGCTCGCATTAGGGTAGAAGAATGGGAGCTGCTCAAATAGGAGATCATAATGGGCGTAGCAGAAGTCGAAGCGCGGAGGTACGCTATCTAAAAGACCTCCCTGTCCAGGCAGGGGCCCAGACTCATTGCACAGCAGGGGCCCAGTTCACCTCACCTTTCACCTTGGGGATAAGGCAGGCAACTCTCCTACCAAATTTCAAAATTCCTTAGGTGGAACGTTATCAAGGCCAAACCAACCCTGGAAAACACTTAGGGGCTTATAGGGTCTGGATGGAATTTGAGGGAGCCGAGGATGCAATCATGTGCAGGGCTTTCCCATTAACCTTTGGAGGAATAACTAGAACATGGCTTACCAATTTGAAACCAGGGACTATTGGCTCTTTCGGGGAGCTGGAAGATGCCTTCACTGCTCAGTTCCTAGGAGCTTGACCAGTAAAGAAGCCTCCTAGTCACCTCTCTTCGATCGTTCAAAGGGAAAGAGAGTCTCTGATGCGGGCATCATAGAGCAATATTTTACCATTGGAGCAAAAGATGATGTTTTAAGCATGATGTTCAAGCAAGGAATGAAGGTGGTAATGCTGCTCAGGAATTGCGGAGACGAATCAACGTAGTTTTAAAAATAAGGATCTTATAATGGCATTTTCGTAATTTTAGCTATTTTCGGATTATAATGGCAATTTCATAATTTTAGCTATTTTCGGATTATTTTTATTTAGGGTTAGTTTTAAGCCTTAGGATTACTTTCCTAATTATTTTATGGTCTAGATTGATTCTTAACCTAACCCTAATCTCTATATAAATGGGGGTTACTAGTTTGTAAAAAAAAAACTTTGATTATTGATTATTGATTATTGAAAAATCTACTCTTGTTTTCAACAAGACTTGTGTGTTCCAAGTGAGGGTAGTTCTTCTTCTACTTGTTGCATTGGGAATTGATCTTCTTATCAAAGGTATTTTACTTTGTGGAGAATTTCAATTTCATTCTTTGCCTTCTAATTAGTGTTGCTAGATACAATTGTTATCTAGAGGTGCTGTAGGGCGGGTTTTTACCTAGGGTTTGTTCCATATTATCTTGTGTGTTGGGATTACAGTTTCTTTAAGCTTGGAGTTCCGCATCATTTGGTATCAGAGAAAGGCCAAGATAAATTCCTATTTATCTTGTTCTTTGTTTTTCTTTTTAGAGTCTTTGATTAGCTTTTTATTTTCTGTCGTTTTTTCTTTTGTTCTTCAGTTTTTCGTGTTCTTCATTGTTCTTGGTGTTTTAGAGTTAAAAACACTTACGACAATCTTTGGAGGGTGAGTATAGAATGATGGAAGAGAGATTGACTTCTAGGATGGAAGAAACATTGAAATCTAGGATGGATGAGATGATGGAGCAAATGAGGGAGATGACCATGACCATGTCCAATACTATTAGAAGGGAAGGAACACGACCCAGGAGACAAGAAGTAATTGTTTCCGATGAAGAAAAGTATGAAGTACAAACTGTAAAGAGAAGACCTAGGAGAGAGGAGCCAAAAAGAGGAAGGGATGACAACCTAAGTTTCATTAAGATGCACATTCCGCCATTTAAGGGAAGAAGTGATGCCGAGGCATACTTGGAATGGGAAAAAAAGTAGAGTTGATATTTGATTGTCACAATTACTCCGAGGAGAAAAAGGTTAAACTAGCTGCAGTGGAGTTCACCGACTATGCTCTAGTTTGGTGGGAGCAACTTATACAATCAAGGAGGATGTATAGAGAAGATCCGATCTCAACTTGGGATGAGATGAAGAGTATTATGAGGAAGAGGTTTGTACCATCTTATTACTATAGAGAGCTTCATCAAAAGTTGCAGAGACTTGCACAAGGGTCTAGGTCCGTAGAGGAGTATTACAAAGAGATGAAGATGTATGAGCTAAATGATAAGGTAAGTGAAGTCTTTATGACCGCCACAAATAACCCAAGGAGAGATGGTTTGCGAACTAGAGATATAGAGCCATCGGGTTCCGATGATGATGAAGTCTCAAATCATTCCATGAGGAGACGCATAAGGAGGGAGGAACCAAGGGCTACGAGACATGAGCATAATGAAAAGAAAGTCACACTTGCACCTTTATCTCCAATGGTGGTGTATTTTGAACAATTGAAATTATCCAAAAGTTCACATGGAGATTTGGGAAGTGAGGCAAATAAAAAAAAATTGAGTGTAAAGAGGCCAATAGTAAAAATAATATAAATAAAGGCCCAATGATGAGTGATTGCATTAGTAAGAAAAATAAAGAGGAAAGTGCAATAGAGAAAAGTGAGAAGAGTGAAAAGGAAAAGAGTTTTAATGCAAAAGAGAGAGAAGTCAATAGTGCATTTTTAGGCAAGAAAGCAATATTGTTAGTGAGGTTTCGAGAGGTTTTGCTTTGTGAAACTAACCTTAACTTCAATTTGGCATGTGTTTTTTCTCTTTCTTGTAGAACTTTAATGAGAAATCAAAATTGCGTAGAGTGCTTCGAACTATTCAATATGATTGGGATGTGGAATTTTTGAGTCCTTTTGGAAAAGTTTTATGAGATGACACGTGGAGGTTATTCAAACCAGGAGATTGGGTTTGGGTATATTTAAGGAAGAAATGGTTTCCTAACCTTAGGAAATCGAAGTTGGATGCTAAAGGAGATAAACCGTTTCAAGTGCTTGAAAGAGTCAATGACAACGCATACAAAATCGCCCTTCAGGGTGAGTATAATGAGTCCACTATTTTTAATGTTTATGATATTTTTCCTTTCAATATGGATTCATATTTGAGGACGAATCTTTTTGAAGAGGAACGGAATGATGCGGGCATCATAGAGCAATATTCTACCATTGGAGCAAAAGATGATGTTTTAAGCATGATGTTCAAGCAAGGAATGAATGTGGTAATGCTGCTCAGGAGTTGCAGAGACAAATGGACGTAGTTTTAAAAATAAGGATCTTATAATGGCAGTTTTCATAATTTTAGCTATTTTCGGATTATAATGGCAGTTTCGTAATTTTAGCTATTTTCATATTATAATGGCAGTTTCATAATTTTAGCTATTTTCGGATTATATTTATTTAGGGTTAGTTTTAAGCCTTAGGATTACTTTCCTAATTATTTTATGGTCTAGATTGTTTCTTAACCTAACCATAATCTCTATATAAAGGGGGATTACTAGTTTGTAAAAAAAAAATTTGATTATTGATTATTGATTATTGAGAAATCTACTCTTGTTTTCAACAAGACTTGTGTGTTCCAAGTGAGGCAGGTTCTTCTTCTACTTGTTGCATTAGGAATTGATCTTCTTATCAAATGTATTTACTTTGTGGCGAATTTCAATTTCATTCTTTGCCTTCTAATTAGTGTTGCTAGATACAATTGTTATCTAGAGGTGCTATAGGGCGGGTTTTTACCTAGGGTTTGTTGCATATCATCTTGTGTGTTGGGATTATAGTTTCTTTAAGCTTGGGGTTCCGCATCAGTCTCTGAAGTCGTTCATTCAGAGATTTACAGAAGCCATGATGCAAGTCAAAGGAGGAAACGATGATCGGGCCCTGCAGGCCATGCAGGATGGCCTGAGGAATGAGGATCTCATTCGTTCAATAGCAAGGAACCCTCCTTGGACTTTCTCCGAGATGCTGGTGGAGGCACACAAGCATATTTTGGCTGAAGAGATCATTGAGTCACGGAGGAGATCCAGGCAGGAACACGAGGGTCGAAACGACCCACAAAGTAATCTGAAGAACGGAGCTATAAACAATAAAAGAAGTAATGATGAAAGAAATCAGGGACCTCGATTCCTCAAAGACAGAGCTGACAGGTTCACGCCACTCAACAGGACTCGTGAGGAGGTACTAATGAAAATTGAAGGAAGCAACATGCTGAAAAAAACCTTTTCCAATCAAGACACCACTCTGATGGATGTCAAGAATTGAATGAAGAAATAGAAGCCCTTATCCAGAGGGGCCTGACTCGAATTCCAGCCGGTAGATGAGGTTAGGCCCAGGTTCCGAATGAACTAGAGCTTCCTTTTATTTGCTCAGCAGGCTTAACTCAAATTTCAGCCGGTAGCTGAAGTCAGGCCTAGGTTCTAAATGAACCATAGTTTTTTGTTATTTGCTAAGCGGGCCTGACTCGAGTTTCAACCGGTAGCTGAAGTCAGGCCTAGGTTCTGGATAAACCAAAGCTTCTTGTTACTTGCTAAGCGAGCATGACTCAAATTTCAGCCAGTAGCTGAAGTCAGGCCTAGCTTCCGAATGAACCAGAGATTCTTATTATCTGCTCAACTGGCTTGACTCAAATTTCAGCCGGTAGCTGAAGTCAGACCCAGGTTTCGAATGAACCTAAATTTCTTATTATTTGCTCAATGGGCCTGACTTGAATTTCAGCCGGTAGCTGAAGTCATGCCCAGGTTTTGAATGAACCTGAGTTTCTTATTATCTGCTCATCGGGCCTGACTTGAATTTCAGCCGGTAGGTGAAGTCAAGCCCAGGTTCCGAATCAACCTGAGTTTCTTATTATCCGCTTAGCGAGCCTGACTCGAATTTCAGCCGGTAGCTGAAGTCAGGCCCAGGTTTCGAATGAACCTGAGTCTCTCATGATCTGCTCACCGGGCCTGACTCGAATTTCAGCCGATAGCTTAAGTCAGGCCCAGGTTCCGAATGAACCAGAGATTCTTATTATCTGCTCAACGAGCCTTACTTGAATTTTAGCCTGTAGCTAAAGTCAGGCCCAGGTTCTGAATGAATCTGAATTTCTTTTTATCTGCTCAACGGGCCTGACTCAAATTTCAGCTGGTAGCTGAAGTCAGGCCCAAGTTCCGAATGAACCTGAATTTTTTATTATTTGCTCAACGGGCCTGACCCAAATTTAAGCCAGTAGCTGAAGTAAGGCCCAGGTTCTGAATGAACCTGAGTTTCTTATTATCTGCTCAACGGGCCTGACTTGAATTTTAGCCGGTAGCTGAAGTCAGGCCCAAGTTCCGAATGAACCTGAATTTCTTATTATCTGCTCAACGGGCCTGACTCAAATTTTAGCCGGTAGCTGAAGTCAGGCCTAGGTTCCGAATGAACTTGAGTTTCTTATTATCTGCTTAACAGGCCTGACTCGAATTTCAGTCGGTAGCTGAAGTCAGGCCCATGTTCCGAATGAACGAGAGCTTCTTGTCATTTACTTAGCGAGCTTGACTTGAATTTCAGCTGGTAGCTGGAAAAGTCAGGCCCAGGTTCCTTTGCGAATCAAAGTCAAGCAACAGAAAACTCTCTCCTGTCCTGAAAGAACAGGCCAAAGTTCAGGGGGGCCAGCAGTAGGGAGGTCAAGTCATCGACATTACATTACAAAAGAATAAGTTAAGTTCTAAATTAAATTGTCTTTCAAAACATAAAACATAAATTATTATTATCTTTTAAAAAAAAGGCAATTGAAGGAAAACAATATGGTTGGAGCTTAAGAAAGGGGAGTGCCAGGTGCTGAAGCAAAGGTGCCGGATTTAACCTCCTTAGTCGATGCCAGAGTCGGAGAGCTGGAAGGGAGAAGGTCATGACCAGAGACAGGCACCTCTGGTCCCTTGAGTGCCAGGCCATCAAAAGGAGGAACTGCTTGACCAGGGGACTTGGATCCAGGTATGGGATCAGAAGGGGGCAGGAAGGTCCTGAGAGTAAGCAGGCACGAGCCCTAGGGACTTCTCTAGCACGGAGAGGTCCATGCCAGGGAAGCATAGCCAGGCTTTCTTAATTGCAGTGTCCATCCCTGTGTCAAATTGCCCGTCAGCCTGCGTCACCAGGGTCTGGTAAGCTAAAGAGATTGCAGCAACCTTATTCTGCTCAGCTTAACCTCTTCTAGGGATTTTCCGAATTAGGTCTCAAGCTCCTGGTGAGCACGGATCTTGTTCTTCAGCTCCTCATTTTTCCTCTGGAGCTTTATCTCCTTCCTAGATAGCATGAACTCGAGCTCAACCGTGCGTTGTTTGGCCCCCTCCAACTCCCTCTCCACATCCTTGAGGCGAGACAAGGACATGTCGGCTGCCTGGAGCTCAATCTCCACCAGCTCATGGACAGTCTGCAGGAAACAACACTTACCAGGGCTCAACATGATATAAGATAAAGAAAAGAGAGGATATACTTGGGCAAGAAATCACAGAAGCCAGCTGACGTGATGCCTCCTCAGCCATGGAGGAAATAGGGGTGTTGCTGCATCGGTTGTACTCATGGGGAAGACTCTCCCGAAGAATAACAGCCAACGGGCTAACCAGATGGGAAGGGAGGCACACCATTTCATCCACAGCCATTTCCATGGCAGGTTCCCTGCCCTTCGAGGCACGAAGGACCCATTTCCCTTTGGATGAAAGCTCTTCCCCATATAAAGATTGTGATCCGGAGGCAGGTTCCTCGCTGGCTTCGAGGCAGATGCTAAGCCACGAGGGGTAGAACCGTGCGTAAGCTTCGCTGACTTTAGAACCTCACTGAGATCAGTCAGCTCCCTGGGCAGGCACCCAAGTAAGTTCTTCTGAGAGCTGCTCCTCTTCGCTTGACCACTCATGGCTGCGAGAAATCAGGAAGCATTAGTGAAAAACATCACAAGATGAAAAGTATGCACACATGAAGATCGCCCATAATTCATACCCAAAGATAACCTCTCCTCAGACAGGATGGATTTGTAGTCCCTATCGATGAGACTTAAACCCAGGATGGTGTCCGCCATGGTACTGCTAGCTTGACCAAGAAAAGGGAGGGATGAGCTCCACCCGTGACCTCGACCCCCAAAGCACCGAGGCACAGACACCTCATACCTGGTTCCTTGGGATCCAGCCTTCCAGCAACCACCAACAAAGAACCAGTCCTTCTGCCATCCAATGATTTCAGGCAGGAATTGGATGAATTTCCACCTACGAGGATAAACATAGTACAAAGCCGCCTACCTGGGAACCAGTCTAATCTCGAAGAGAGCCTGGATCTCTAAGGGAGTAGGGTCTGATTGAAAATGTTCCTTCCACAGCACGAAGGAGCAGAACACAGACCTCCAGATATTGGGTCCTAATTGGAGGGGGGCTAGGTTAATTTCGGTGAAGAGCCTCCGAACAAAGGGGGCTAGAGGTAGTCTGAGCCCACAATCAAAGAACCAACTACTCAAGGCTACCTCTCCAAGAGGAGGGGAGCTGGGAAACACATCTACATTGGGAAGCTTGGCAGTCACGCTCTCAGGCAGAGGGAACCTTTCCAGCAAATTGGCCAGACCTGATTTAGTCAGGTCAGACCTGGCAAAGTCGCAATCCCTATGTGTGCCCTTGGGACCAGTTTGTTCCTTTGCAGTCCTGGTGGCTTTAGTGGCCCTAGTGGCCCTAGCAGCAGAGGCCGGAGATCCTGAAGACCCGTCACATCAACAGCCACAGAGGGCTCGGCCACTTCTGGCTCAGTCTCCTCTGAGTCAGAAATCTCCACAAACCCAGGGTCAGAGCTTGTGGGAGAGAACACGCTGGTAAGTCGCCTTGATTTCCTTCTAACAAAGGGCAGAGGCCTAAACTCCTGAATGGGTCTAGGCTGGGGGCTATGGGAAGATTGAAAATTGATAGGAACAGTAGCAGTTCACTGCTGCTACTGGTAGAAGTGTCTGACATCTTAAAATAACAAAGAGGACTGTCAGACAGGTAGGGAAGCTTCTAAACTATGAACAATGCATACACGCAGAGAGGAAAGTCCTATGTTATAAAAAATGCAGACACCTAATCATCAGGTTATACAAGGCTGAGGCAAAGGGACTTGATCCTTTAGGGATTTCAGGGAAAGAATGAGAAAGGACTAGACGGCTACAAGTTCCAGGGAAGGAAAGAACAACCTAGGGAGGAGCAGGTGGCAGCAAGTACCGTCGAAAACTAGTTGTATAAAAAAAAACAAACAAATATACATCATGCACAACACACAATCATCCATCAAGGGAGGAAAGAGGCTTACCTTTGAATTCGGCAGAAAGAGTATCTGATACGGGCATCAT
>QANX01004203.1:0-18991 GCA_003254975.1 Ochetophila trinervis | reverse complement strand
TTTTTTTTTTTTCTAAATTGAAAATTTATCATATAGTTTTTTTTTCAATTTTTCCAGTTTTGAGTCTGTTGTTTATTTTTATTTGTTTTGGCTACTATTTGTTAAGTTGGTTTTGTTTAGTGGCTTGTTTGATGCTTGCTTCTTTTCTTAGTTTTTAATTCGTAACCTGGTGGTTGTAATATCTTTTAGGCTGTGGCCTGTGTTAACTATTTTCTTTCGCGGGTGTATTAACTTTTTCTTTCTTATTTTATTTCAGAATATTTTATTTATACTTTTAAAGTTGTAGTAATTATAAAAGCATCCTTTAGTTTTTTAAATTTATTATCTACATCTTTTGTGGCACTTTAAATTACTTTTATGGTTTTAATAAGTTAAATTACCTTTAAACCTTGCGTGCTTTTTTATTTTTGCAATTTTTTTGGGATGATTTTATAAAAATTAATTTGAAGACCTTAATCTTTTTAATATATATTATCTATACTATGATATTTTAATCAATTAAACTTTTTTAATTAAATTATCAAATATAATAAAGTAAATGTATTAAAATATATTATAATTTGCCAAATATATTTAATTAAATATATTTGTTAAATATAAATTTACTTAAAAAATAATTAAAAATTATCATATAGTTTTTTTTTTCTAAATTAAAAAATTATTTGGCTAGGTTACGTGTTTTGCCATAAGAAATTCTAGTTAGGTTTCGTATTAAGTAACATATGCTTCCAATAGTAAAATTATTAAAAATACACATCCAAATCAAATATTTTATTTTCTCTAAATATAATATCTCTCTTCCTCAATTTGTAATAATAATAAAAAATAAAGGCAGCTTAAAAATAATAATAATAAGAATATTGTTGTATTATAACTAATTATTATATATTTTAATTTTTGTTTTTAAATTAGAAAAAAGTAAGTAAGGGAGGATAATGCCGGATTATAATAATGAAATATTTTTAATTTTTTTTTTTAAAAGAAAATCTTCCTAAATAAGAGCAGAACAGCATATAAGTATGACTTGAGAGTTGTTATTTTTTTCAAGACCACCATAGAGCTCGGAAAGAGAAGCTTTGTTTCAGAAATGGTAAAAGTCGTCTTCTTGTCCTGTCTCTCACTTTTCTCTATCATTTCAATCTTCCCCATCATAATATCCCAAACCCAGCCAGTAACAGCTCTGCCTCTGTTCACAGACTCTCGGTGGATTGTGGACGAAGGTGGGCAGAGAGTGAAATTGGCATGCCTGAATTGGGTTTCACATCTTGAACCCGTGTTGGCCGAAGGGCTTAGCAAACAGCCTCTGGATGTCATCTCCAAGCGGATTGTTTCAATGGGTTTCAACTGTGTCAGGCTCACTTGGCCTCTCTTCTTGGCCACCAACGATTCTCTTGCTTCTCTCACTGTTCGACACTCTTTCCAAAGCCTTGGTCTTCTTGAATCAATTGCTGGTATTCAGGCTAACAACCCCTCCATCATTGACCTTCCTATCATAGATGCTTACCAGGTAACTTCAAAATATTCTTCAAGGAAAAGAAATAAAAATAATAATAATAATAAAATATATGCAGACAAAAGAAAAAGAAAAAAAGGGGAATTTTTTAGGAAGTGGGCATTCTTTTATTTGTTTATTCATTTTGTTTTTTGTTTCAATTATTAAACTTTCTGTTTCTTGAGGCGATAAAATAATGCCTTTTTTCTATGTGGTTTATCTTAGCATTAATTAAGTAAAAATTTATACGATTTAAGTCAATCACGGCAGCGATGACCAATAAATGAAGAAAACTAGAGAGGGTATCTATCTCTACCAAGTTGTCAAAATCACAATAAACTTTATCTGTCTTTGATGTACACGCTACGCCAACATTATTATAACGATAATCTTTTCTAAAGCTACGTTTTTCCCCTTGTTTTTAAATTCTAAAAGACTGAAAATTTGGGTAATCAAGGGACTAAATTAAAGAACCCCGCGCTGTTGACTTTTGAGTAATGTTTAATTGATTTCAGGCTGTGGTGTCTAACCTTAGAGATAACAAAGTGATGGTTATATTGGATAATCATATAAGCAACCCCGGTTGGTGTTGCAGCAACTTTGATGACAATGGCTTCTTTGGTGACAAGTATTTGAACCCAGATCTCTGGATCAAGGGCCTAACTCGGATGGCCTCATTGTTCAATGGTGTGACCAATGTGGTTGGTATGAGCTTGAGGAATGAACTCCGAGGCCCCAAACAGAATGTCAATGATTGGTACAGGTAGGTACCTATTGACCAAAATACTAATAGAACCGCGCAGCTCATTTTAGATAATTATACTAAAGAAAGAGATTTGGTCAAAGCTGCTATGTGATATTTGCGTTGTAAATGTTTTGTAAAAACAGATCTTGAATCGAATTTTATTTGTGCTAATAGGTACATGCAGAGAGGAGCCGAAGCAGTACACTCAGCAAACCCAGATGTTCTTGTCATTCTCTCTGGCTTGAGTTATGACAGAGACTTGTCATTTCTACAAAGTAGTCCGGTGAACCTCACATTTTCAGGAAAGCTGGTATTTGAGGTTCACTGGTATGGGTTTTCGGATGGGAGTGCATGGGAGACTGGAAATCCAAACCAAGTCTGTGGTAGAGTGGTGAATAACTTTATGAGGGATTCAGGATTCTTGCTGGGACAAGGATGGCCATTGTTTTTGAGTGAGTTTGGGGCAGATGAAAGAGGAACCAATGTGAACGACAACAGGTATTTGAGCTGCATCTTGGCTACAGCAGCTGAACTTGACTTGGATTGGGCATTGTGGACACTGGTTGGGAGTTATTATTTCAGGCAGGGTGTTCTTGGGATGAATGAGTATTATGGGGTATTGAATTGGAATTGGTGTGAGACCAGAAATTCAAGCTTGTTGCAGAGGATCTCTGCCATCCAAGCCCCATTTCAAGGTATATTGTTTGTTAAAGTATATAACCGAATTCCAGTCCATCTCTCATAAATTCTAGCTTATGAGAACAGTGGTGCTTGATTGTGGTTAGATATTGTTAATTAAATATTTCTTAGTATTTTACTACTTCTCATTAGTTGAAGCTGGTGTAAAACAGAATTAATGACATTGAAAGAATGTGTGCAGGGCCAGGGATATCGCGAAACCGTCCATACAAAATTATTTTCCATCCACTGACAGGACTCTGTGTCCTAAGAAAATCACTTCTTGATCCATTAAAGTTGGGTCCCTGCTCTGAGTCTGAAGCCTGGAAATACACACCACAGAAGACTTTAACAGTGAAAGGAACATATTTCTGCCTACAAGCAGATGAAGTGGGAAAACCAGCACAGCTTGGTATAATTTGCAGTGAATCTAATTCCAAATGGGAAACCATCTCAGATTCCAAGTTGCACATCTCATCGAAGACCAGCAATGGCGATGCTGTTTGCCTAGATGTAGACTCTAACAATATCATTGTCACGAACACCTGCAAATGCTTAGGCAGGGGAAACATTTGCGACCCTGGAAGCCAATGGTTCAAACTCGTTGACAGTACTAGGAGTTTAAATACACCAAAGTCCAATGTTAAAATTAACTCAATCTTTGGTTTGCCTGGGGAAGAGTTAATGTGGAAGTTTTTGAAACCCAGCCTGTGATGATCATTTTACATGAAGCAAACACGACCAGTGACACATTCTGAGAAACCCAGGAAGCAAAATTTAAGCTCAGGCTTCTAAACTGTGTCCACAGAAATCCTAAATCCTTTGGAAGGGTAAAAAAAAGTTAAAAATTAAAGGAAAATGTTATTTAGTTTAAGGAGAAAGTTACAAGGTTAGCAGTTCAATAACTCTGTTAGTTTGTTGAAGCTAATTACTTTTATTACAATTATTCTGCTACATTAATGTAAAACAGTTAAAAGATTATGTAACATGAACATTATTCCTTAATGGGAAAAAAAATAAGAAAGAAGGAAGAAAAAAAGGCATGGCAGAGGTTTATTTATTTAAATTCTTTGTAGAACATAAATAGAAAATATATTGTAAAGTATTATTATTGCTAAAGCTCATTGGTATTTGAAGAAAATAAGTTGACATATATCCTGTACATAATATGCAATGAAAACGATGGCTTTCATAATTTGTACACCAAATTAACCAATTGATAAATCCTAGTATAATCGATCGCATTTAATGTTCGAAGGAAACAAATCCTTCTTTTTTTTCACCATTGGTGAAATCAGCATCATCACGAGCGTCAACAAACAGTGTCATTTTTCAATTCATCTAAGCTTTGCTTTTAAACTTGCTTACATCCACTTAAAAATCCATCACAGACAAATAAATAAACAGGGCATTTCACCTCCAAAAAGTAGCATATTGTTTTCCAATAATAGCCATACATCCCACTCCCAACCTACCAAACAAACATTAATTTAATGAAATTGTATTAGCAATATTTCTTATACCCATAAGTCTTTTATCAACATTATTTCTCATACACCATGTATAATTACTCTTTTGGATTGATTTTGATGCTTTGTCCACCTCCATAGGTTTTTAGAGTATTTTCTAATAAAATGAAAATTAAATTGCCAAATGTTAAAAAGATATTACTAAACACATAATCATTTGAAATAAATTGGCGATGACTATCATTGTTGATAAATAACAAAATTACATATAAAATCATACATATATATTATAATTTTTTTATATATACTTATTCTAATTCGAATCATTATCTGAGAAAACAGTAGCTTTTATCACTGGACTGTCTACGCAAATATTATAAAAATTATTTTAATCAATAAAGTATATATGCTTCTTCAATATTATTAATTCCGAAACCAAATAAAGAAACATAATAAATATTTTGCGGTTGAGTTGGTGACCACCAACCTAGGCTTGAGATTCACTACCAAACCATTCTTCATGTAAAGTGTAGTTGTCACCTTAGGAACCACCTCATGACTTTTCATGACAACCTCAACTTGATACCTCTGCAATATCGAAGCCGCCACCATTTTCATCTGCATGTAAGCAAAAGTCTTCCCCACACACAGCCTCGGACCTCCATTGAAAACTGCATATTTGAATTGGCTATGACTTGCAAAACTCTCCATCTTCGATCCACCTCTCTGGCTTGAACTCCAAGCAATCTTTTCCCCAAATGGATTCCATCCTAGCCATTGAGAAAACGCAGTAGAGAACTCGAGCTCCCTTTTTCACCTCAAAACCATCTGGAAGCACATCATCTTCCACAGCTTCTTTCATTTCGATTGGAACTGGTGGGTAAAGCCTCAGTGACTCTGAAATTGCCGCTTGAAGATACACCATTTTCTTCAATTCTTCAAGTGTAAACGCTTGTGCTTCTTCTTTGTCCTCGCTGCGTCAACGCAGAATTTCGTTGATCTCCATCAGGATTTTCTTCTCAGCCTCTGGATTTTTCTGAACCAGCCAGAAAACCACGCCAGTCCAACAGAGCTCGTGTCTCTCCCTGCTAAGATCAAACTTATGCAGAAATCTCTCAGAAACTTATCCGAAAAGTAGCACTCGCTCTGTTCCATTTCCATTTCCATTTCCATAAGCCTTGATAAAATGTCAGAGCGACCATTCAAGCTTCCATTCTCCTCTAATTCATTTCTTCGATCTCTCAGCGTCTTTTCGGAGAAAGTGTTTGTGATTTTAATTGCTTCTTTGAGCAAGCTTCTCGTATCCCAATCCAAAAACTTCATTGGTTTCCAAACAAACGGTGGAACGAGAAATCTGGAACTCGGCAGCTTCTTCGAAAGCTTTTGCGAATGGAACTCGAGGCAGAGTGAGTTCCAAACACCCTGGCGTTGAACAGAAAACTATAAATAAAATAATGATCAATCTATTAGCATTTTAAAAGAAATCGTAATTAAAAATGATATAGAATAAAAAATATAAGCAGTGGTAATTAAACACCTGGATCAACACCGAGAGCTGCAGTGCAATGTTGTCGAAAGCGAAACGAAGAAGCATTTCTTGCAGATCAATCTTCTCCCCTGACTCAGCCACCATGTCAAAGAGCTCGATGAGCTTCCTCTGAACCAAATCTTGCATGGTTTTGAGCGAGTGTTTGACAAACCTGTTCGAATTCATCTCTGCGGTTTCTAATCTCCTCTGTTCTTTCCACGCCTCGCCGTCTGCGTTGAAAATGCCGTCTCGAAGCAGGTCATGGAATCTCTCTCTGAAATATTTACCATTTGGGAAGTTTGTGAATCTGGTTCTGAGCATGTACTCGATGTTGGAAGGATCAACGGTTAGGACTCCGTAGGCATTTCCCATCCACATTCCTCTGCAGAGAAAAGTGCCTCCAGCTGCGATGAAGGCCGTGGTGGCCCAATCGTAGATGTGGTTGACCTGGAGGAATATGGAGGGTATGATCCCCATCACTGGCCACAGCATTGGGCCTGTTCTGTTGGTCATTCGTTGAAGCAAACAGCTAAAGAGAAATAGTCCCAACAGGGCAAAGACCATATCGCAGAAACAGAGGTGTTCGTACAGTACCTGGTTTAGTAGTGAAAAGAAAACAACCATCTTTCTAATTCCTAATTGTCTTTTCTAATGCATGTAAGCATGAATGATATGCAAGTACTGATGGTAATTCATGAGTGAGATATGCGTATAAGGCTACATACACACACGATTAGCTTTGGCTGGTTTTCTCCGTGTATATATATAGCGACATTGAAGCAAATGTTTGATAGTATTAATGGAATTAATCGGAGGTACACCAGTTTCTTTGACTCACATTGAAGAGGGGTAGATTGGAGATGATGGTTATAACTTCTTAATAAATTAACATATACAACTTTAGCTTTATCTTCTTCTGTTTTTTCAACCGACTCTAGTTATATAGTTCTTGTACGTTTTATTTGCATGTTAATCATGATATCATCTGTGGGACTAAGTACTCGGTTGCTTCTCTGCATTTTTCTTTTTTCTTGCTTTCTTCTCTCTCTTTCTTTTTTGCCTTTCTTCTTGATTTCTTTTTCGTCTTTCTTGGTTCTTTTTTGTATTTAGTAAACCTAACTCAATTTTATCTTGTTTTATGTCTCAGAGCTGCCGAATTGGGTTCAAAATTGTAATAACACGGGATTGGTAACAAAGCTAATGGACAGCTACTCGGACGCTTGAAGAGATATTGCTATCAGGAATGGGGTCAAAAAAACCCAGTACCGAGTAACAGAGATAATGTCTCCTCGTGAAGATGTAAAATTCTAAATACTTCGCGTCTTGCTTGATTGTTGACAAATATTTAATAGCTCATGTAAACAGGTTGAACCGTGACTTCAAAAGAGTTTATTGTTGATTTCGTTTAAAATGTTGAATTATTGAGACTTTAATATGTTTTTCAGTTAATGGAATCTATACTGTATATATATAAATGCTGGATGGCTTTTTTATCAATGGAAATTATTTAGTGCATATATAAATGCTGGTTGGGTTTTGTATGGATTTTAAGTTTCTATATATGTAAACCGTGTATTATGGTTGGGTAAAAGGAAATTTTAGTGGTCAGTACCGGTTGTATGGTAATATTATCAAGGCGGTGTAAGACCCCAAATTATAAAGCTTCCTTTTTAATACATAGTAGGTATAATATAGCTGTCATTTTAAGTAATGACACATTAATACAATTTGAAAATGACAATTAACACGATTAGTAAAATTATAAATGAGTCATGTTAATTTTGTTTAATTCAAAAATTGACATGATTAAGTTAAATTAATAAATGAAAATTTAAAATAATAATAAATAAATATATATTTTAATATAAAATTAATAAAATAGTATAAATAATAATAATATTTTATTAAAATATATTATAATAAATAAATAAAAATTAGAGTTGAGCAATTTCAACATGGTTAATAAAACGGGTCAACAAAAATATGACTTGCCATTGCCAACACCGAATTGTCAACTCTAGGTATTTTACAAAGTTTTATTATAATAAAAAACATCCCAAACCACATTGTGAGGGACAGCCCAATGTAATTATTAGATCTAAAAAATTGTACATATTTAACGGCTATAGTGAACAACTTCACCAAATGGTGGACAAAATAGATACCCACCAAGTGGTGAATGAAATGCTCACCAAGTGGTAGGCAACTTTTTTTTTGCTGAAACAAGTGGTAGGCAACTTTGCTCACTACTGACAAACCCATATATTTAAAATATCAAAATAACAATATAATATTTAAAGTGTTTAATACTTTAAACTTTGTATAAATTGTCTTTTTCTTTCTTTCTATTTTTATGAGTATTAAGCAAGGATCAATGAGAAATATTTAAAAGGCTTATTTTAGAGTTAATTTACTAATTTCTCATTGATAAAACCTACCATTCAAAATGATTAATTAATTAATGTTTTTCTAGTTTGTATTGGTAATTTTGGCATGAGACTGATTCTCGCCTGTACCAGTAGGGATGGCAACAGGACGTGATACAACCAAGACAGCCTTTTCCACGCCTTGCCTCTCTGCTTAAAATATGCTTTGTCTCTGTCTCGTTTTTCTGTTTTTAAGCTGGGTGGGGCAAGAAATCTCCGTTTCTCTATTTGAAAAAAAAATAGTTTTAATTTTAGTTTCAATATAATGTATACATATTTTATATTAATATATATTATATATAACACTTATATAATTGACAAATTCTAATATAAAAATATCCTTATTTTATTTAAATAAAATTTTTCACTATGCTATTAATGATTAATTTAAAATTTACTTTAGCGATAATTTATATTTTTAGTAATAATTTATATTTTAATAAAATTGAAATATTCATATAGTAATTTTTTTTCTTATATAATATAAACTATATTAAATTTAAAAATATATAAAATTAATTTAAATGTATATTTAATAAAAGTATAAAAAATAAATATAATAATATACGGGACGAAGATTATAATCTCCACCCTCATCCGGTCCAGACTCCAGGGTAGGATTTTTTGCTCTGTTTCCACTCCATTAAAATTGGATCTCCATGGATATTAAAAATTACATATCAAATTATCATCTTTAGATACCAAGATAGGAAGATCCATAGAACTTAAGAGCATCTCCAATGGCTCTTTCTATTCATTAAAAGTCTTTGACACATACGATAAATAGACAGACTGATATAAAAAAAAATTTCAATGGCTATGTCTAAATAGTCTGTTAAGCTGATGTGTCATAAAAAAAATAAAAGATGTCTAGAAGACTATCTACTTCTAGAAGATCTGTTAGACAGACTAACTCATTATTTTATTTATTTTTATCAATTTTAATTAAATTTTAGATAAGTTTTAGTTTATTTTGAACACAACCACTGGAATAATTTTTAAATAGACATTGTCTATTAAATAAACATTGTGCCACATAAGCAGAATGATTTCTATTTCTTCTGCCACATAGACTCTAACAGAAAGAACCATTAGAGATGCTCTAAGGATATGTAGATCGCACATGATTTGAGTTTGAATAGGATTAAGCAAGGATACATCTAACTAATAATTGAATACTCCCCTGTTTATGAGAGGGTGGAAGAGGCTGGTGGGGGGTTGTATGATCAAATTAAGCAAAATTTTGGGCAAACAAATGAAGATGAAGGACCATCAAATCCAAGAGAGAGAGGCTGGAGAGTTACGAACTGTTGGATCTTCATGAAAAACATTTCAAGTCTAGTTAGAAGTTATAAAGTTGAGAGTTGGATTATATAAGTGATCTATAGCCCAAACATTCCACGGGCCACCCAAATACATTCATATTTTGCGAAACTAGATAGTAGACTATAGACAATTACAAATATTCATGAAAAAAACATATTCACCCCCCTTTTACCAATTCTCAATTTGATTCCAAGTTTTCCCTTTTAACAATGTCATTTTTAATTATTAAAAAAAAAATTCAAAATTTGCCTAAATTACTCAATCTAGCAAAGTAAGCAAATTTGCCTAAATTTCTCTGGAGTGACAATCTCCAACCAACATTCCTATTGAAACTCCAAAATTTTCATTTCCACCATCATGACTCGTGGATTTCTCAACTGCCTTGCCATAGTATATCTGGTTAATTATATTTTTGTTTTTGTTCTTATCATTATCTGCATTGTTTCTTAATTGATTTCTCAACTTCCTTCATTTTTGTTTTCTTCATTTAATTTTGCTAATTATAATATGGGCCTTTGCATTTGAATGGTACTACTGAATCTGATAAAGGCAAACATGTTTTAGATTGGCCTCACAAACTAGAACCAAACTTTTTCTTGTACATCTCATTTGGAACCACAATTTCCATGGCGGATCAAAGGCAAATCGAGGAGATTGCTTTTGGGTTGGGACAGAGTGGGACAAAGTTCATGTTCGTTATTTGACTAAATTGTTCAGATTATGCCTCTTCTTGTTAATCAATGATATTTATATTTAATTTTATGCCTCTTCTTGTTAATCATTTTACTTTGATATGATGATCTTGGTATAAAAGATACACGCATTAGAAAAAAGGATCGAAGATAACCAACAAAAAGTCTATGTTAATCTAACAAAATCTCTTTTATCAATAAGCTAGTGGGTCAAAGAGAACAAAAGTAAAACAAAAAATTAATTTGGTTCCCTGCTGTAGTACTGTATGCTTAAAGCCACAAGATCTTGTTTGGAATTTATTCAGCCTCACATGAACTGCATGTATATAAATAAGGATTTCCTTTTCTTGACAAAATACTGTTGCTGCACACATGACATTAATAAATTATATGAAGCAATTTGAGCATTCTAAATTCAATAATTAAATTAAAAATAATTTATAAAATCAATTAATTTAGTTTTAATTTTTCAAATAAGGCGATTTAACAATTTATTTCCATATTTATTTAGAAATATTTTTAATTATGAGATTTTAGTATTTTTTTTTTGGTTTATATTAATTTATGTACGTATTAGGATTTTTATTTTGGTGCCTATAATTACATAGTATTGATGGTTGTTGAATTCTCCCTAAAATATTCCTTCATTTCCCTTTTGGGGTATTGAATTCTCTTTTTTGTCTTTCCCCAGAATAAAAATGCTTAGAGCTTGAAGAAGAATACCCTTTTCTTTTATAACAGTTAATTTATTTTCTAGATGCAGCTACTCGCTAGAGAAAAAAGAGAATATAAGGCTTTGAATGGGAATTGGCGTGTAGAGCTGAAACATCNTTTTTTTTTTTTTTTTTTTTTTTTTTTTTTTTTCGGTAAAGGAGCTGAAACATCTTTACGTGCATAGGAACCTTCCTTATTTTTCTGGTGGTCTCCACATAAAAAATAATACTGATTGATCACTTCCTATTGAAGTTAATTATTTTTTTAATGTATTAATTCTATATGAAAAGAAAAGAAAAAAATCAAAATTTATTTGTGATAGGCCATCATTCATATATACAGAAATTATCTACTAATTATTGTCGGACACCTTATGTTGGACGGTGATAAACCATAAAAATAATATATAATTAATTTTGCCATAGCTCGCATACAAGCCCATGATATAATTATATGAGCATGTAATATACTTCATAAATTATATATAACTAGATTTATATCTTGAAAATTACATGTAATTAAACGCTCACACCACTATAAGGTGGGCATGTACTTGTGCTATAACACCGACTGTATATATGACTAACTATAGCAGAAGGTACTATCAAAATATATATAATTCATACAACACAGCAAGCAAAGAAGCTCCACACATGTTTTATCAAAATAAAAATAAAAAAGAAGCTCCACACTTGCATTTCTTGGACTTTGGTTCACCATTATTACTTTGGCCATGAGCTTTGTTGGTAGTGACCCCTTCTCTCAGCTGCCTTTACAAGATTTCCTGATCAAGAAATTACTTCTTAGCCATAACCCTGATGGTCGTCGTCTTGATTCTGATCTTTTGCTTCATGCTGTGGAAAACATCATCCTTTATGCTACCACATCTCAAGTACTATTTAATTGCTGTCATGACTATCACATATAATATTATTCTTCTTTTCCATTTTTCAGAGAATTAATTATATAAAGCTGCATTTTTTTGTTACAAGTTAAATTCTGTTTCCAAATTGAAGTCAAGGAGATAATAATAATAACAGAGAGTTATTTATTTATTTTTTATTTTTTTAGCTTCATTCATCTCACTTTTTATTATTATAATTTTGTTAGCAATCTTTCAGACTAAACAAAAGCTTATATTTGAGTGTGTCAACTCTGTTTCAGGTTCCGGATCTACATCTTTATCCCAATGCCAAGAGTGAAATAAGCAATATTGAAGTATTTGGATCAGATGAACCACTCGGAACCACCATTGATAAGATTTCATGCCAGGTATATAATTTGTTAAAGTATGTAATTTTGTTCCAGTCCACCTTTCACAACGGTCTCTCTCTTCTCTATCAACATTCTTTTCAATTATCCCTACTGATTCAAATTGATTAATGTGATTCAAATTGATAATCGAATTGAAAATGGCAGATGTTTTGCAAGTCCTCAGGGAGAGATCAGAATCAACATGGAAAAACTATGTCTGTGTTTGATTTGTTAGGAAACTATAGGTGGGATGATAAAGCCATTTTAGTCCTCGCAGCTTTCGCAATAAAATATGGCGAAATTTGGTTACTAAAGCAACTATGTCGTCGTAACTACTTATTGGCAGTGAAAATTTCAATGTTAAAGGAACTGCCTACAGAGACGAACAGATTATTGCTTATGGAACCTCAGTTTAAAGCTTTCAGTTCCTTGATTACTATAACATTACGAGTAGTAAAGATTGTCATCAAGTATGAAAGTTTGCCACTTTCACAAGTAGAGTTGGATGCTGATGATGAAATAAAGAAAACAAAGTATCAAATTTGTGTAGCTGTTTACTGGATCATCAGAAGCATCTTGGCTTTCTCTTCTCGGATCATCACAGATTTTACAGCTGCAGAAATGAGAACTGAGCAAGTGCATGTGCCTTCCCTTAAAAAATAAATTCAGACTTTGAAGATTTTGCAGAATCTTTTAAAAATTAGATCATACTTCTTGTTCAAATATTGATTGTAAGAAAATAATAGGACTTAATATTTTAAATTAAATTATTATTATGTTCCAAATTCTAATGGAAGTTTGAATGGTAAATAAGTGTACATACATACATACATATATATATATATATATATGTGTATGTAGGAATTCTCAGGTCAGAACCGTCCTGATGGATAAACTTGATGAATTTGTTCAGGTACTCAGATTCAAGAATACTTGCAACATGGGAGCTCTCAAGTTTGGCCAATCAGTTGAGTAGAATGTATAATCACCTCACAAAACAGGTGGAAAAATGCCATCAACAAACAGGTCACAGTGAATAGTTTCTCTTAGAATGGTTGATTGAAAATGTTAATTTTCCATTTGTTGTTTTTTTGTCAATTTAACTTGAATTTGTGGGTAGATTTGTAATTATTAAGCCCAAATTTTGGCATAAATTGCAGAGACAAAACTGTATCAAAAGCTGTTGAATATCTTTAAGAAGAGCCATGTTGAAAACCAAGAAGTTCTTCGCATGTTATTTACACTCAGAGATGACTTTCCACTGTTGGACAGTGCCTCACAGAAAAAGGCGAGTTTATCGATTTTTCTTTTGTTTTTTCTTTCCATTCCTTGTCTGATGGTTGTCACATATTTACCATGCAATAAAACACAAAAAGTGTAATACATAAATTATTGTTTTTAAATGCAATTTGTAGTAGCAAGAAATATCATATACAATCTCTAATTAGAAATAATTTAAAAGGCCAAAATGTGCATTCTAAAAATAAACAACCAAAATGAACATCTCAAAACCATCAAAATACTGGTTTAACAACAGTAAAGATTCGAATTATGACAAATAATGTCAATTATTTTTTTTTAACAATTCACTAAGTTAAATTTTGTCATAGAGCTACTTCTTTTTCCACTAACTGTTTGGATTTCCATTTCACAGTTTGGTGTTCCTCACCTGAGAGACAAGGTAGTCATACTCTTCTTCTCAAACCCAGACCTCCACCCCATAGAGGAATCTCTATTTCTGGTTCAGCAAATTCAGGACCATCCTCACAGCAAACCCATACAGGAAGATTACAAAATTGTATGGATTCCAATTCCAGTTTCTGATCTCTGGACTGATGCAGAACTAAGAAGTTTCAAATTTCTGTCACATTCTTTGCCATGGTTCACAATAAGGCCTCCACAGTCCCTTTCCTATGCAGTGATCAGGTTTGTGAAGCTAAATTGGAACTATAAAGACTACCCACTTATGGTTGCCTTAGATCCAAAAGGAATGGTCACAAACTATAATGCAATCGATATGGTGTACATTTGGGGTGCCAAAGCATACCCATTTTCAGCTTCAAGAGAGATTGAGCTTTGGGAAGAAGAAAAATGGACAATGCAATTTTTAGTGGATGAAATTGATACTCTGCTTACAACCTGGGTATGAATCTAACTCAGTGAAGCTTAGCATTTAATATTGTTAAAGTGTATGTATGTATATATATCTCCAAATTCTACTACACTTCTCACAGGATTGAATTTATGAGAATAGTGATATTAGTTGAGGTTAATGAAGTATCAGAGTTAGAGGTCTTTAATATGCCAATTTTCAATTATTTCATCTTTCACGTGTTAAGCTTGTTTGTTACTTGAGTTTTGTCTTTCACCCCACATTTGTCTACTTGTTCCATGACCCACACGTGAAGAGGAAGTTAAAGTATATAAATTGGTTTCAGCCCACTGTTATAAGTTCGAAGTTATGAGAATAATAATACTCAGTTGTGGTTCAGTAAATATTTTTAACTTTCCAAAGTAGATAATTTGATTTTCTGCTTAGTTAATTAAGCTTGTAACATTGTTCTGGTTTCAGGTAGAACAAGGAAGAAATCTCTGCATCTATGGAAGCAAAAACATAGACTGGATTCGAGAATTCAATGCGAAGATGAAGGAGATCAAAGAGACTACAGGGTTGGAGCTAGAGATGATATATGTTGGTAGTAGAAACCCAAGCAATAAAAATGTTAACAACATTTTAGCCATGGATGAAATTAGAAAGCTAAGAAATCCATTGTCTTTAACCCGAATGGTATTTTTCTGGATTCGATTGGAAAGTATAAGAAAATCAAAACTCCGGCTCGGAAACAGTATCGAAACTGATCAGATTCTAAGAGAGGTCTCTGCAGTGTTAGATATCAGTGACAGTGACAATCTGGGTTGGGTGGCAATGGGAAGAGGAAAGTCTACCATGGACATTTTGAGAATTGAAAGCATGAAGATCATGGAATGCTTGAACGAGTTTCGAAGCTGGTGTGAAAATATTGTGAAGGTGGGATTTCTGGGTGCCATTAGAAATTTTCTTGAGCCCCAAACAGTTGTAGCTGATAAGCCTTGTGGAGATGGTGTGTTTCGACCTTGTGGTGAAAAAGAAGTAATTGAAGAAATGGTAGTTTGTGAAAAATGTAAGCATCCAATGAAGAAGTTTGTCATCTATAAACCAATTGACGAAGAAGGTATAGGACTACATTCTTAGCTATAATGTACGTTGGTTCAGAAATACTGACACTAAAAATTATGATATAAAGATTATTCTCTAGCCTCTGCCTCATTATTGAAAATAACATAGTTATATCATTAAGTGTTTTAAATATATATANCAGAGGGAGAAATTCCGTACCTTCGGATCTTTAACAAAATCGAGGGCACGGCAAGGCGCAGCAATGAGAAAATTTTCTCCCTTCCAAAAGCCTGAGCAAAACCGTGGAAACAAAGAAGAGTTAGAAGGATGAACCAGCAGGCAAACGGCCCAAAAAACAGGAAGAAAAACCGAAACCAAAAATAGAAGAGGCAGCGAAGACTTACCGTCGATCAACCGAGAGGAAAGGAAACGCCACCGACAAAGCTGAGCGAAACAGAGGAGGGGCAACCCGAATCGTTAGGCGACTCGAAGAGCTGTCGTGCTCAATTTTTGGTTAGCAAGAAAAAAGCCAAAGCCTTTGGTTTGGGAGAAGAGAATAGAAGAAAGAAGGAAACAAGAGGAAGAAAAGAGAAGAAGTGGGAAGTTTGCAGACCCAACCGGCGCACAAAGGAAGGGAAGACGTGCAGACGTGAGGGGTGCATTAAATGCACGTCCCATCCCCATAGGAAAGGCTGCGGTGCACCTTTTTAGAAAAAAAAATTCAAAACCAATCATTTTGAAATTCAAATTTCAAAGCCTCGGTATTCGCACCCAACAAATATCTTTTATCCTTCAAAATTGGTTCAATTTTCAAATTGAATCAATTTGGGGGCTATTGTTGTGGGTATTTTTACCTATTAAATGGGCCAAATACCTAATGATTAATGGTAGTAAAATAAATGCCCAACAATGTGGTGGCCCACATAAACCCAAAAATATCCAAAGCCCATACACTTGGGAAGGGACACTTGTCTCTAATCTAAGATATAGGGTTTTTAGTGGGTTAATCTGAGCCCTCCATATCCAAGTTATAAGGTAAGAGTAAAGAAAGAAAGGGGGATCAGTTTTTTGGAGCCACACGCAGCCCGAGAACCACCATCACCCATCACCCTCACCATATTTTCTCTCATTTTCCCCAAAATTCGGCTGCCTTGGTTTTAGTGAGTTTTGAGACCACCAAACCTTTGATTTTGACATGGAAATATGAGATTTTGGCCCCTTTTTTCCACGATTAAAAACCAAAAAGCTAAAAACACTATTGACTACCTCTCTCAACCCACCTAACTGGACATCCCTCCTATGATTATTTTTTCTCTTTTTCTTCCATTCTTTTGGGTCCCTTTTTTTTTTTCCAATTTTTCTCCCCTCTTTGATACCATTTTTGGAGTTATTACCCTCTTGGACGAAGAATGATCACTGACTTAACCATCGGAGGGGAAACGCCGGCCACCACACCGGCGCCCCTCTAACTGGTTTTGCTCCATTTTTGCAGGAACCCGAGAAGCCCGGTCCGAGACGAAAAATTGCCATAACAACAACAATTACTTTTGCTGTCCTCTCATTTTGTTCAGATATATAACATCTAAACATGTAAAAAACATAATATCCAGCCATCATCTGGTAATATTGAAGACAATATGAAAGGCATGAAAAAAAAAACACTAATGAAATAATACATCCTATTTTATATATTCCTAATTATATTTGGACCAAATACAACTACAACATTATAGTTAGTTCCTCCAGGACAAGTGAAGGTGTTGGTTTCATCATCTTAAAGATAGGTATAAGCATTGAAGACAAAATGAAAAGCCTTGAAAAAAAACTAATGAGGTAAAACATCCTATTTTATATATTCCTAATTATATTTGGACCAAATACAACTACAATCATCCTATGACTCATCCAATCTCACATATTCTTAAAGCTTCGGGTTCGCAACTCAAATCCTGTTCTTTTTGGCCTCTGCTTCAATCCGCTTGCCCCCCAACTCCAAATTGCATTTGACCAATTGAACTTTTCTCGAAGCTCGATCATAGAAACAAGATCAGCATCATTCTTCACAGATATGATGCATCATTCTTCAGATTAATATTTTCAGGAGACCTCTCAAGAAATTTTGCAGCTTCTTTCCTGATAAAGCCATATACAGAAATTTTCTATAAGTGTCTATTGAATTGCAAGATCATTAAAACAAAATGATCAGACACTTACCCATTTTCTGAAACAATTAATGCAAGAAATTCAAATGATGAAACTCGATTGCATGCACGCCTATAAACTCCACGACACGAGTCCAAGCTCCTTATTCACTGCCAAGATTGTTAAAAAGATACCAAGATAAGAAAAGAAAGGAAAGAAAAAACAACGAAAAGAGAGAAATTAATCAAGAACCTGAAAATCTTGATAGGTTGATAGAACGAAGAGCCTTAAAACAGAGAGAAATTAATCAAGAACCTGCAAATTTTGATAGATTGATAGAACGAAGAGACTTGAGCAGTCTTGCCTTTATATGCGTAAACAAGAACCATGATGACCAATGTGGAGGAAGCACATGTCATCATCAGTCTAAGGCTACCTACGATAACATTTAATAAAAATAAAGGTAGAAAAACCACCAATTAATTTATGTTTTTATAAGATTCATGTGAAAAGCATCACTAATAGTTAATTTTTATTTAGCCACTGTGAAATGGTTTTATTTTTAGAAAAATAATATGTAATTGTAAATAAATTAATTATATTGTGAAAAAGTAAATTTTTTTTTTTATGAATAATATAATAAATATTTATTGTTAAAGTTTGTTATACTTATTATTTTAATTTTTAAAAAAATTTCTATAGTTTATCTATCAATTTAATCATGGATAAAAGACTATAACCATCAATTATTTTTAATTCAAAATTTTCTTAATTAATTTTGATATTGTAATTTGGAAATTTAAATTTTTGCTAAATTATAAAAGAATAGATAGTAAATAATATTATCAATTTATTTAATAGGTGTGGGAAAGGAAATAGTTTGAAGTACAAAGAGGCGTGTTTTGTATGCGATGCGAGGTACTGTAGCGACTGTGTGTTGAAGGCAATGGGATCGATGCCGGAGGGGAGGAAATGCGTGAGCTGCATTGGGAAGCCGATAGACGAAGACAAAAGGTCGAGATTGGGAAAGTGTTCGAGGATTTTATCGAGAGTTTGTAGCCCGTTGGAGGTGAGGCAGATTTTGAAAGCAGAGAAAGAGTGCCCTGCAAATCAGCTCCGACCAGAACAGCTGGTTGTGAATGATAGGCAGCTGAGGGACGAGGAACTGGCAGAGCTTTTGGGTTGTGCGAATCCTCCTCTGAAGATAAAACCAGGGAGGTATTGGTATGATAAGGATTCTGGATTCTGGGGAAAGGTAAGAATGGTTTTTCAAGTTTCCATTATTAGTTTGATTTATTGTTTTTCTAAAAAAAAATTGAAAAAATAAAAAAATGGTTCTTTTTCAGGAGGGAGAGAAGCCTGATAAGA
>QANX01004202.1:110339-238227 GCA_003254975.1 Ochetophila trinervis | reverse complement strand
GGATGCCGTCGGTGACATATCCCTTTCATTTTTTTTTAACTGACGCCAACCAACCATTATTGGCGCGGTTTTGCGCCGGTTATATAGGCTGCTCAGTCGATGACCAGTTAGCCATTTTATCAAAATCAACGAAGTCAGTTCGGTGAGAAACTGGCTAGAAAACCAATCGAAACCGATCGACGCCCACCCTAGTACATACATAACACGTTTATAACAATAAAAAGTACAGAACTCAAATTAAATTAAATTATACATATAATAAAAAATTATAATTGCTAACAAAATAATAATAATAATTTAATCTATTTAAATTAACAAATTGAAAGATCAAAAAATTATTTAATATAACAGTTTAATAATATATTAATAAAATATTGTAGTAATTACTTTTTAATATTTTTATTTTAGGCTTGTTTATGTATGTTTTATTTGAAATTTGTGTTTAATACTTTTAAGCTAAAACAACCCGTTGAATTTAGTATGTGATGTTGAGCTTTTGTATGTTTGGACCAAAAATCAAAGTGTTAGTTTCTCTTTTATCATTTGATTGATGGTCTTGGTTTATTATATATGGAAATTTGATATTGTTTTTGTTAAGGAATAACAAAAGAAAAAACACACAAATATTTTGAATATTTTTGGGTTATAACAAAAGAGAAGAAAGGAGAAGAATTTTTAAATTCACCCAAAAATTTGGCCCAATTTTTCATTGATCATTTCATTTCATAATATTTATAGAAATATTACATTAAAATAAAACACAATATATTTGACATCCGACATACAACTATAACTACCTAAAGTGGAAAATACATTTTGGATTGTATCCAAACCTACTTCTCAAAATATTGTTGATTGAGCTTTCTTTTGCTGCATGCTTCTACCTTACCTGAAGGGGTAATGATATGTATTTCATTTTGCATGATGAGCTTCAGTTTCATCTTTAATGATTATTTTGGTCAAACCATTTGATCAAACATAAATTTTTGAGTGTGAACGTTGGCAGAGGCATCGGACACTTCGTGAGTATTCTGAAGGAAAGATTTCTCAGATACGAACATTTTCCTCAGTTATTTTATACCGAGACACTTTGATCTTAGCCTCAAACATTTTTATACTGAGACACTTTGGTTTCAGCCTCAAACTTTGCTCAACATTTTTGTCTCAAATGTTTCCTTAGCATTTCTTATCTCGCCCTTTGCCTTGGAGATGTTGCCTTGGAATTTCTTTGCTTGTTCGTTTGCCTCGGACATTTGTTGTCTCAACCATGTCTCGAATATTTGTTTCGAAGGTTGTTGGCCTAGCATTTACTTAGACGTTGTTGTCTTGAACATTGTTGCCTTAGCATTTATTGACTCAAACATTTGCTTCGAACATTGTTGCCTCAGCAGTTTTTGGCTCAGACGTTTGCCTCGAATATTTTTGCCGTAGCATTTCTAACATGCTTCATTTTATGTGTTGCAAAGTTGCCACATTTCAACATGCAATACATGTATTTTTGTCAAAAGTTTCTACATAACCTTTATTATTTGTGTATTTTTGCCAAATTTATTACTAGAGTTATAAATGCTAAGATCATAATTTAAACACTATTGGATATATTCATTCGAGAACCAAAATGATATGTGTAAAATATGTTGATAAATAGATCGTGCCTATGTATATGCATGAGCATTACTCGAACGATTTATGGACAGCACAGCACTACGAAACGCTCCAAATGCAAATCTATACAAAAACCATGGAATACAAATTGGTTGCTAAAGATTAATTAATTAGCACAAAAATGATTCTACATTAAATTTTTTGAATGGATATGACAAGTGAAATGACTTAAGCAAGAGATACATAGAGATAAATTTGCCTATTAAACAAAAAGAGAGTTTATGAAAAAGAAAATAAAACAATTAAAAAAGTTGTAGTCTTTCACCAAAAAGTAAAAGAGACTGCTTAAGAAGGAATAACATAAAAGGGGAATGTTTCACCAAAAAAACATACAAGGGGGAATGCATCGTGAAAAAGTTGAGCGCCCCTTACGGCAAGTGGCAAGCGAGGCCAATTTTCATTTATTCATGAAAATTCAGATTGAACACCATATTTCAATTCGAAAACAACTTGTGAAAAATATTATTAAAAAAAATTAATATATACCATATTTGTTTATCAGACAATTAACTACATATGCAATAAAGATAATAAAAAAATATAAGTTGGACTATAGTGCAAAATTTAAAAAAACAATACATTTTATTTATCAAAATAAATATAATATTTTATTAAATAGATTAAACAGCTAAATTTATTTAACCAGTACATTAAACAAGCATGGAATAAAATTGAAAATCCGGATACGATTAATAATTAACACCCATAAGTTTCAGTTACGACTGTAACTCTATCTTGATCCTCACAATTATACACGAGCTTCTGCACACGTACAATACTCTTCAAGCCACCAGTCCCCACCTTCCCCATTCTCTCTTAAGTCCCAAGCCACCAGTACGTTGCTTCGGAATCTCTCCCTCTCTCCTGCCATAAGAGCCACCAGTTTCCACTCTCTCTCTCTCCCCCTCCCTCTTACGTAATCAGTTAATTGCCTGCTCGTTTGGTTTGCATAGGCATCATTAGCTTCATTCCCTCACAAATATATAAAAGATATATATTCTCACCCATTTGTCTCTCATCCATCAACATGCACACGATTGAATTTTTATCCTGACTCCTTCCCAGCAGTAATTCATATCTTTAATTTTCTTAGCTATATATATATATATGTGTGTGTATTCTACAACGGTTATAGTTTCTCTATCCCGTTCTGGTTTTCAAAATGCATGCAAAAGTGTCTAGATCGTGTCTAAGAAACAATTCCCAAATCCATGACCTACCAGATGTAATTCTCTCCAACATTTTAACCTCGGTTGCTGATACACGTTCTAGAAATGCAATGTCCCTTGTCTGTCTCAGATGGCAAGTGCTCGAGCGTGCAACGCGCACATCTGTCTCACTCCGTGGCAATATCCGCCATCTCTTCCTCCTCCCTACTTGTTTTGGAGCTGTCACCGATCTCGATCTCTCGTTTCTTTCCCCTTGGGGACATCCACTGCTTGAATCCTCCCCGAACGCAGCACTCGTTGCTCAGCTATTCCGCCGAGCCTTCCCTTCAATCGTTTCTCTCACAGTCTATGTCCGCACTCCAAGAACTCTACATCATCTTGCTCCTCAGTGGCCTAACCTACGGGATATAAAGCTTGTGCGCTGGCATAATCACCGTTCAGCATCTCCTGTTGCCTCTGATTTTCTCCCACTGCTTCAGCATTGTCTTTCGCTGTCTTCCCTCGACCTCTCTCAATTCTATTACTGGACAGAAGATCTCCCACCAGCTTTAGAATCTCACCCTAAAGTTGCAGCTTCGCTTCACCATCTAAACATTCTAACCCATTCATCCGTTGAAGGGTTCAAATCCCATGAGCTTCTTGCAATAACAGCTGCCTGTCCAAATCTCCGCCAGTTACTCGCCACCTGTATATTTGATCACAGGTTCAATGGCTTTGTAGGGGACGAGACTCTGCTTGTTCTCTCTTCAAATTGTCCTCGCCTTTCCCTTCTTCACCTTGCCGATACTACTTCAATATATAGAGATAGGGCCGATTCTCCAGAAGATTCTAAAATTAGCCATGCCACACTCGGTGAACTCTTTGCTGCATTGCCACTGCTCGAAGAATTGGTCCTTGATGTTTATCATAATGTTAGAGACGCGAGGCTGTCTCTGGAGCTGCTCGCTTCCAAATGCCCGCGGCTTAAATCTTTGAAGCTGAAACACTTCCATGGGATATACATGGGAATAGATTCTCAGCCAGGTGGCATTGCACTCTGCAGAGGTTTGCAATCTTTATCCATCAGCAACTCTGCTGATCTAACTGATTCTGGCTTGACAGCTATTTCCCTTGGCTGCCCAAGACTTGCCAAGTTTGAGGTCTACGGATGCCAGAAGATCACAGAAATGGGGATGAGAATGTTGGCTTCTAATCTTCAGAAAACGTTAACCGATGTGAAGATCTCTAGCTGCAAAAATTTTAATGCTCTATGCTCGTTGCAGGCTTTGCAACCAATCCAGGACCTGATACAGAGACTGCACATAGATGGCGTGTGGGAAGGCCTTCCACAGTTGGAAAGGAGGGAGACAGGCAGACTGTTCTTAAAGAAGAGATTCAGATGCCATTCCGGCGCAGACTGTTCTTACTCTCAAAATAATGGTAATGAAGATCCTTTTTCTTCAAAAACTTGGAGAAAGCTGCAGTATCTTTCTCTCTGGATCACCGTTGGCAAATTGATGACACCGTTAGCTTTAGTGGGGTTGGAGGATTGCCCAATGCTAGAGGAGATTCATATAAAAATTGAAGGCAGCTGCAGGAACCAAGCAAGGCCTCACACGGCTGCATTTGGACTCAGCTCTCTCATGCGTTTTCCAAGGCTCTCAAAGATGAAACTGGACTGTGGAGGAGCAACTGGCTATGCTCTCACTGCTCCCTCGGGGCATGCTGATTTGAGCATGTGGGAGAGGTTTTACCTAAATGGAATTGGCAGCTTGAAACTTGCTGAATTAGATTATTGGCCTCCACAGGATACAGATATCGATCATAGAAGTCTCTCTCTCCCTGCAGCAGGATTACTTGCACAGTGCACGACTCTAAGAAAACTTTTCATTCATGGCACTGCTAACGAACACTCCATGTTTTTTTTGCTAAAGATACTCAGTCTCAGAGATGTACAGTTAAGAGTGGATTATTATCCTGCACCAGAGAATGATTCAAGCACTGAGATGCGAGCAGACTCATGCAGTAGATTTGAAGATGCACTTAACAGCCGTCCAATCCCTGACTAAAAATCAGCACCCCAATCTTCTCATGCTCTTTCCAGCAGTAAAGCTTATGAATTTGAAGCTCAAGAATGTGGGCGATATTCTGTGCTGAGGATTAAGATTATAATAAACTGCTTGCATACTTAAAATAACCTTCATTTCATGCTTAAAGCCAAGTTTTAAAGAATAACAACTACAAAAGCACATATGTGACGTAAACAAATTAGTAACAATTTTACTTTGTTAATAAAAATTGACATATACAAACTGACATAACAATATATGACATAAACAAATTGACATGTACATATTCACAACAATTAATACTTCTTCCACTGATAAAAAATATGGAATTGTAACAATTTTACAATGATGCATTACAATGATCCATTATCTCCTTACATTTAGATCATTAAAGTTTGAATCCTTATTTTCAAATTGTCATAATCAGATCTTGATCTATTAGCAACCAATATAAATACATATCACATGATCACATGAAAATCTTTGATTAATAGGCCGTTGTGATAAAGTTTTGTCGGTTACACCTTGGATATGATAAGGCAGGACAAGCTTAATTAGCATATATATTTTGGAAATGCACAATTCTTCAGACCTTTGATGCTGAGCGTTTTGCTGGTTGCCGACCACAATAGGCAATATAGAATTTTTCGAAGCAATAACAAGACATACTAAGATTTGAATTACAATTCTAATATGATAGTTCGGCCAACTTAATTCTGCTAAATTACCAACTTCAATTGTCTTTAAGCTTATAGTTATATATAAGCTTAATTATTATGTAAAGCACAAATTAACTATATATGACTGAAGTAAAACTTAAAAAAAAATTGAAAACAAAAAGCATTACCAAACAAACAAAAAGTGTGTTTTATGATATAATTTTTTTTTTTTTTTTGAAACCGTGTTTTATAATATAATTAATAATTAAAATATAACAAAACCATTATTGTCCAATATGTAATTTCAGAAATGCGATAGGGTCAAATCTCAAGGTTTGACTTGAGACATGTAGCTTACAGTTGAGGGCAAATAAGGTTCTCATCAAAATTCTGAAATATTATCGCCCAAAAAAAAAAGAATTTGAAATAAGCAATAGATCAATAACAAATATCCTCTCCTTGAAATCTTTGATTTATTATTCGTGCCACTTGTTAATTGTAGAATACTGATATATACCATAATGATAAAATACCAAAGTTGAGATTTTATTAATTAGTCAAGGACAATTAGTTGATACATGAAATTGAATTCGCTTTTTTACATGCAGGTCTCCTACTCACTTTCTTCAAATCTAAATTTATAATTACAAATAGTGGCAAAAATCAATAAATTCAAAATACAATTGAATATGAAATAAAGTTGTAGACTGAGAAATTATTTGTAAAACTCAAATGACTTTTATATCAATCATGTAGAAACAGAAACCAGACGCACTAAAAACTTCTCTTCACCTATTGGCGGTCCATAATCATGGAACAAAAAGGCAACCAAGCTCTAATACCATGATTAACTACTATCAAGACCAAAATATTAATTACCATCAACACCAAAATATTTATCTATCATAGAAAGTATAACTCATCCACACAAGAAACACTTACATGTACAGTTTAAATAAAAACAGATAAGCATGAACTATTTAATTCATAATGACAATTTAGCAAGGCGAATATAAATCTCTCACCAGAAAAGTAAAAATGAAACCGTTCAGAGTTGCTTTAGAATCCTCCGCAGGGTCCCACAAAATCTGAAATGCTGCGTGACATGCAAAATCCTCCATTTTGTTGCTGGTTGATTTATGAATTTGATTTTACTTTTCAAAAACAAAGCTTCTATATATTTGTGATATTTGTCATCAATTGGAGGAAAACAAACTGACCTCTTAAAACAAAAGTTGCAATTGCTCCCAAATTTTTGTTTCTCCACATCTTGGTTCTTGGAGGAAGATGTAGTAAAAAATAATTCTACCCCGCTTCTACATTAGAAGACAATTAGGATTTTGACCGCAGCCAAATAAGGTCTAAAAGCTTCTGATCATTACAACTTTGTCTGGCATGTAGATCATACAAACTCGCAAAACACAGGAGCACAATTTCGTTAATGGGTCACGGAACATGAATTGTTATATTTAGATCTGATTGAAATTTTACCATGTCCGGATGACAAATTCTGTAATTGAAAAATAAATGAAAAAGAAAACAGCAAGCAATACATTCAAACTCAAAGATAGGAGCAAATTAATGTATATGTAAAAGAGCATAATGAAATTTACAAAAAAAAAAACAAAAAACAAAAGGTAAAAAATAATAATAAACTATCGCTCTCTCTTATTTCTTTTTCCCTTTAAGTTATCCTTTGTTTGGTAAGGTTCTTTTTATAAGGTTTATATATTTGTTTTTTTCTATTTAATTGTGTGAAATTTACTTATTTTAAGTGTTTATTAGTGTTAATTAAATAGTTTGTTAAGCATTTCAAATAACTATAGATTTGAAAAAAAAAAAAAACTTAAATACTAATTTGAAAACTATTTCAAAGTTTTTTTAAAGCCACGTTGGACAGAGTTTCTAAAAAATCAAAAAAACTTTTAAAATTTAAAAAATATTTTTAGAAATGTTTGGATAACTTTTTCAAAATATACATAGTTTTTGAAGCATCCTTCAAGTTTCCATAAACGTTTTAGGTAATAATTTCTTCAAAATGCTATCTGAAAAAGCAAAACAAAAACCAAAGCAAAAATAAAAGTAAAAACCATATCAAATAGAATTTTAAATGTCCTTTGGGAAAGCGATTAGATTTGCTTTTAGCTTTTGGTTTTTGTGTTTTTTTCACCTAATTAAGTGTTATTTGCTTATTTCAAAAAAAAAATGTTATGAAGGTTTATATTTTTGGTTTTGTGTTCTTCTTTTCATAGCATGCATAAAGACAGCAACAACAAAAAAGAAATTATTTATCAAAATCAATCATTTAAAGCACGTACTAATTATACACCACTAAAGTAAAAAAAAATTCAAAAAATAAATAATTGAAATTCAAAAATAAAAAATATATATTTTACCCACCCAGCACTGACCCTTGTTTTATAAGGTACAGGTTTTGATTTTCTATTTTACATTTATCATATGAGAGATCAAGCCCACATGAATGATGAATGACTTATAATGATAAAATATGAAAACAGTTATCAAAACTTTTATAGACAATTAGATATAGTTTTCAATTTGGTGTTTCAAATTTTTATGTTCCTTTAACCTTGTTTCTTAAAGCTTAGTTTTATTTTAAATAAAAAATACCTACAAAATAGATATCATGTCATAAGTTCTACGCATACTAAAATTCAAATCACAATTTTTCAACTAGTAAGTACGATAGTTTGACCAGTTTTATGCTTGGTGGTTTTTAAGCTTGTAGTTGTATATAAGAAGTTAACTATTTTCTAAAGCACAAATTAACTATACCCACTTGAAGTAGAACCTCTAAAAAATCAAATAAAAAACAAAAACATTACAGAAACAAACAAAAAAAATGTGTTTTACAATATAATTAATGATTAAAATATAAGATAGCCATCATTGTCCTACATGTAATTTCAGAAATGCCATAGGGGTCAAATCTCAAGGTTTGACTCAAAACATGCAGCTTATAGGTGAGGGCAAACAAGGGTCTCACCAAAATTGTGAAATAATAAGCAAACAGAAGAACAAATATCCTCTATTTGACTCAAAAAATGTAGCAGATACTACTATGCCACTCGTTAATTATAGAATACTGATATATACCACCAAATTTAAGATTTTGTCAATTAGTCGAGAATTAGTTATTAATTAGTTAACACTTACCAAAGCTCAGTATTATGGGCGCCAATATCATTATTTCCTCCACATATATTTTTGAAACCTATCACTTATAATTGTTGATTTGCAAACAGTTCCAATATTGCAAAACATTAATAAATGAAAGAAATTCAACCCAAAAACGCCAAGGGGGTTTCAAAACTTTGATCTTGTTCAAAATGTTTAAGAGAATAAACCAAACAAGTAGAGTAATGTGAGAGTAGCAGATAACCTAGTAGAAGAAAAAAAAAAAGTAACAGGGAAAGGGAAAGCATTGGGCAGAGAGAGAGAGAGAGAAAGAGAGACCACCAAACCGACGACATACAACGAGTACCAGCTGGAGAGAAAGAGAGACGAACACCAAACCAACGATAGCGAGTAGAAAATCCCCATCTCATATTGAAATGCAATAACCAACCAAAGAGAGAAGCTTCTTTCTTCTCCTCCCTTTGGCTTACCCATTTTCTTTCGATACGCTCTAATCCAATAGTAAAAGGGGACTCGGGACCGGCTTCTAAGTTCTTTTTTGGTTTTTATGGGGTTGAGTGTAATTACACAATAAAAGTGCAATTATTCTCCGTGGACCTTAATGTCATTCACAATTTTTAATATTGTTTTCATTATGATACTTAATAAAATTAATCTATATTAGGATTTCATTTTTTTTTCTCTTTTATATACATATTAATTGCATAATAAACTACAAAATATGTTTACTGTAGTATATTAAATTATTTATAATATATATTTTTAATATGTTAATTTTAATAAATAAATACAAATATATTAATATGAACATAAAATATACCTATAAAATCATAATTTTTCACAATAAATAAATAAATTAATATAAGTACAACACAATAAATTGATGGATAATTGGATCAGTAGATGTGCCTGCACCGCACCGCCTATTTCAGCTCTAGTCAAAATGTTAGGTTCTCTAGGAAAGCTTTCACTGGACATATACCCTCTGGACACATCATCCCCACTCAATCAAAGAGCTGAATTTACTGATCAACTTACACGCGTCATCCAAAGTGCATAGTCTAACACGTGGTGTCTAGAGGAGCCAGAGTCTGCTTGTTTGCAATATATCCTTCCGCTTGTTGCTGGCGTGGAAAAATCTGTTCCATGTAACTTGAATTATTATATTTTTATCATGTTAATCTACGTAGTTGTATGGATACAACTATTATTTATAATAAATAACTTATTTACAAATAAAATAATATTATTTATAAATAAAATAAAATAATATCATTAAAATTTATAATCAAATAATATGGTTTATAACGTAGTAATAAATTTTTTAATAAAATAATATTAATATATTATTTTATTTGTAAATGATATTATTTCATTTATTACAGTACAATTATTTTTGTCTGTATTATTGTAGGTGGAGCCTCTTAATTTGAGGGTAGTTGTAAGGTAGGTTTAATGTGTGGTTGTCCTCGGCTCTCATTTTTTTATATAAGGAAGCTTTGGATACGCTTGTCCGACACCCATCAATAAAACATCTACACACTTTACCAAAAGAACAAACAAATCTAATGAATGTTTTTAATCTTTGAAAGATCTAAAGAGTAGCTTCCCTGCCCCCACGTGTTTAGTGACGTGGCGAATCAGGAGAATCGCCCACCACAATCCAAACCAAACCGCCTTTTTGTCCACTGTAACGCTCTTTCTCACTTCTCTCTGTTTCTGCAAAATCGCGTCTTTTTCTGTTTTCGCAAAAACAGCTTCTCGATCGTATCGCCGGCAGTGCTTTATTTGAAGTGTTTGCGGGAGAAAATTCGGAATCATATTTTTTTTTCTTTCCTCATTTTCAGAAACACGAATTCTGACTGCTTTCAATTTACTTTTTGTGTGTTTTTTTTTTTGGGATATTTTTTTATTAGATCGGAGTGAAAATTTGTTGCAGTTGGAGTTTTACGAAAGAGATGTCGAAAGCCGGAGCGTTTGATCTCGCATCGGGGGTCGGTGGAAAGATCCACAAAAGCGATGTTTTCTCCGCCGTCAAAAAGTAATTGATNTAAATATCACTCGTCAAATTTAAAATTATATCATATGGAGAAAAATTACAATGTATGTAAGAAAGTTACATATTTTAGACAAAATTACATCGTAAAACCAAATTATATCTTATGAAAAAAAGTTACGTATTTTGAAAAAAATTACATGATAAAATTACATTTTATGGAAAACAATTACTAATATATTGAAGAAAGTTACGTATTTTAACAAAAATTACACCGTAAGACAAAATTATCAAATATGGAGCAATATTACGATGTATGGAACGGAATTATGTATTTTGGAAAAAATTATACCGTAAGACAAAATTACATCTTATGAAAAATAATTACTAAATATGGAAAAAAAGTTATGTATTTTGAAAAATATTACACCGTAAGATAAAATTACTAAATATTAAGTAATATTACAATATATAAAACAAAGTTACGTATTTTAAAAAAATTATATTGTAAGATAAAATTACATCTTATGAAAAGCAATTGCTAAATATGGAATAAAATTATGTATTTTGAAAAATATTACATCGTTAGACAAAATTACGAAATATGGAAACAAATTACTAAATGTGGATGAAAGTTACGTATTTTGGAAAAAACTTACACCGTAAGACAAAATTACCAAATATGGACTAATATTATTTTGTATGGAACAAAGTTACGTATTTTGAAAAATATTACATCGTTAGACAAAATTACTAACTATAGAAACAAATTACTAAACGTGGAAGAAAATTATGTATTTTAGAAAGAAAAAAAAATTACGTATTTTGGAGATAATTACCCAAAATTGAAAAATATTTCTAATTATTGAACAAAATAATTATATTTTGGACGTGTATTACACTATGATGAAGTACCGAATATGGACCAACATTAATTTATATGGAACAAAATTTTATATTTTAGACAAATATTACACCTTAATATAAAATTATTGAATATCGGACCAATATTACCAAGTATTTTGGATAAATATTACACCGTCAAACAAAATTTTCAAATATGGACCAATAACATATTCAAAGAGAGTTAATTTTTAAATATTTTCAATGTATTAAATATAGAGTTAATTATAAATCTATTAAATTATAAAATTTTATATTTATTTCAAAAATAGACCATATATTAAGGCATTTATATTCAATTGTAAAAATTACTATTACTTATCATTGATAAAATTTCAAAATTTTTTGGTTAAATAATATAATTTTGAACGTAATAGAAAGACAATTTTTAATTGTACTTAATTATAACTCTAAATTATAAATCAATAATATTAAATATTGATTAATTTAATCTACCAAATGATGTGACAAATAATATGTAAATATTTAATTGATTTATTATTTTTATTCATTTATCCATTTAAGATTCACTTATTTATATGTAGGTTATATGAATGTGCTATATTTTAACATGTGTTATTTGGTAACTAAATTTGGCTTACATTTTAGTATGTGTAACAGTACACATTTTAAATTGTCAAAATTTTGAATCAATATGTTGATGTTTTATATATCATTGAAGTATAAATATTATGTTTGCATAAGTTTTCTTTGCAAATATCTAATAATATATAGTCTTGTTATAGTTTAAAAGTTTTAATGAAAATATTTATTCATTACAAGTAGAAGTGCAACTATATTTATAAATAATTTTAGCACTATACTTTAATGAAATTCTTAAGTATATTGCTTATATTTATTGAATGTCTTGAGTGATACTTAACTTGTATATTGCATATTCCATTTCTCAAATTGTATCAATTTTGAAAGAATTTTTTTGACTGCCAACTACTAGCAATGTTTGTTTACTCATGTACCAATTTAATAGGAAATCAAGTAATAAAGGGTGGTATCTCACTAATTCTGACAACAATTATATTTATTATTGTTACAACATCCAACAAGGAAACTATTTAGCTGCAAAAGTAGTATATAAAAAATCCAGATGCTAACATAACTTAGCTTGTTGAGCTTGTTGATTTTTATAGATTCCTCCATTTTTGTTCATTTTTGTATGTGTTATGTCTGATTGTTACAACAACGAAAACTGATAAATAACTTTGATAAACAAAATCCCCATGTGAGTAATATGAAGTCAATGCATATAATTCCTTATTGGGTTTCCTGTAATGAGATTCAATGTTTGTAGCCTTTTAAGCAGGCATTTTGGTGTAAAAATGGCCAAAATCTTACTTTTGGCTACAAAGTTGTGAGTTGTAATTTTATAAAGAGATCTTGTATTTTAACAAGTGATAAATGAGAATTGGGAAATGCTTTTTGACACCAAATATCAGTTCAACTTGTGGTTTTTATTTTTTATTTTTTTAACAGTTTAAAATAGTAAACATTACACAGTTATAATCTGATTTTGTAATTATATTTTTGAACGCAAGTTTTCAATTTCCACCATAATTTTCCAACCATAAAAGGATATTTAAAAAAGCAAATTTCTTGACTTCCATATCTAATATGTTGGAGTACATTTTTTTTTGTCTCGATGGAATATAATATATGTATATTAAAGTTAATGTGATTAACTGCAACTACCTAAAAAATGTTAAAACATAAAAAGAAATTACAACAAAACACTTGAAATAGATCTATAAAATTACAACAATCAAATTTCTAAAGCAAAATCAAATTACAAAACCAGCAACAACACGTTCTGCCATATAACTAATGGTCTGCAAGAGCATGGCACAAAAGAGAATAAAATGAACCTTTCTTACCTTTTTTTTATTTTTATTTTTTACCAATTAGAAACAATTTATTTAGCTTTCTTATTTCTCATGAAAATAAAACTTTCCTACCCCAATCAAAAGTAAAGATTTATATTATATGCCCATGTCATTTAACACTCAATAGCCACATGATTCAAAGGTTTTAGAGACAAGATAGCCACCTGATTCAAATCATTAATTAGATTATAATAATAAAATAAAATAAAAAAAGAGAAAATGAAAAACTAAAGAAGTGAAATTGCATATACTCTGGTAGAGGGTAATATTATTAAAATCGAAAATATCATTTTCAATCTGTGAGATACAATCTTGAAGCAAAGAAACTGGCTTCAGAACATTGAAACTTGCTACTATTGCATGATCTTGATATGATGGATAGAGAGAGCCAAAAAAAAAAAATATTGTCAGCTACACCTTATCAAAATCTCTATCAGAAAGAATTTAAAATGTCCACACATCCTTTAAAATGCAACTAATATTTTGAGAATTATCATAATAGTAAAAAACAAAGGAGCATGATAGCTGCATCATTTATAATATAAATAAAAACTAAGCAGAGAACTTCAACAAAGCAATAGATTCAAAAGGGGTTCATAACAAGAAAATAGAAATAAAATAAAATAAAAACATTAAAAAAAACATGTTTATGGAATTGAATAGATAGTAAAACAGTAGAAGATGTAGTATTTACTTTATTTACATATGAACAGTTGGAAAGTGCTTTTCTAAAGCATGGATATTGCAAAGGGAACAACTCATGAGAAGCAGAGAGATGTGCCGAGGCAGCAATAATTGATGGCTTGAACACCAAAAGCTTAATATCTGCTACCAAACATAAATTAACATAATTAGTTTTATTTTTATTTTCTAAATTGTTTTTGCTGAAAAAAGAAAGTGCTTAATAGAAATCAATTTGTATGCTTTTTTCAATTTTCTGAGTTATCTACCATTTCGAGCATTAAAGATGATTTTTGTGGCTCTAGCCTTGAGAGCTTGGCGCAATGGAATGTCTTCAAGTTTGAACAAATAAATGAAGAAAGAAACGAAAGAGAAAGGAGTTATTAAATGCATTCTCCATTTACGAGTTCCCAAAATGAGAACCTCTATTCTCTGTGTCAAAAATCATACCCCGGTCCCCTTATTATACATGCCAAAAGAAAAACACAGGTTAAATTTCGTGAATGTTTAAACTTGTACAAACAAGGATGACAAATTATAGGGAGAATTTCAAATAAACTTCTTGTGGTATAGCATAATTCCAAATCGAACCCCGAAGTTTCGTATAATTCAGAAACATCCTTCACGCTATTCTGACTTAACACTATTGTCCCTGTCATAAGATAAAATGTCCAAAATACCCTTGTATTGATTAAAATAATAATAAATTTTAAAAATTTGAAAAAAAAAAATTGAAATCGATTTGACAAACGATCACAAAATTACATATATATATATATATTGCACAATACAGTTTTAAAGACACTCCTATAATTGAAAAATTACTCATTATTAATTTTTTTTTCCAACCAGCATTACTTCTCTCTCTCTCTCTCTCCTCCCTCCCTATCTCTCCTTTAATTTTTTCTCTCTCCTATATTTCTCTCTTTTTTTCCTTTCTCCTCTCTCCAATTTTTTTTACCTTCTCCTCTCTATGATTTCTCTCTTCTCTTTCGGTTTCTGTTTTTTTTTTAAGCTATTTTCCTCATGCTCTCTCTCTCTCTCTCTCATTTCTTTATAACTGGAAAAAAAAAAGAAAAAAAAACAAGAAAGGAGGAGTATAACCAAATTAATTTCTTTTCTTTAGGGTATGTTGTACCCACAATCTCTCATATGGAGGAACAAACCCAAGAACTTAGCCAAGTTTTCAACAAAAAAAAAATAAGAAAAAGAAAATTGAAGAGTGGAGAGAGATAATAAATTTTCTATATAAACCCATGAAAAAACAAAAAATCTATATTTTTTTTTTTGGTCTTGAATATGAAAATTTAGTGTCATAGATGACTCACATTCCTCCAACCAACCATACAAAGGCCACATTGCATACATCTTTACCCTCTACATTCTAAAAACTACCCAATCTTTTCCAAATTGATAATTTTTATTTTTATTTTTTGTAATATTGATGTTTTGATTGAAATTATTGTTTGGGTTTCGTTGTATGATGCATCTTGAGTATGTTTGATGGCTTTAATTGATTGTTTATATGTGAACACTTGAGAAACGAAAGTTTTTATAAAACATTAATAGTCGAATGATTTCTTTTCTTGGGCTTGTGTTTTTCGGCTATAATTGGCCAAATTGATATCAAAATATGAAAGGAAATTGAATGAGGATCATAACCCCTCAAACGGAGACAAAAACAGAGGCCAATCGAGTGAGATAAAGGTCCGGGTCATGAAGCAGGTCAAGCAACCTACGGACCTGAAATACGGGTCGTGCAAACCCGGGTGGAGGTAGGGGATAATGACGTTAACATGGGTGTTTTGCTGATGTCATCATATGATAATATGAGAAAAAATTTATTAATTTTTTTTAAAAAAATATTATATTTGTTAAAAGACCAATTTACATTTATATCGTTAACTTAAACATTTGTTTTATGGCAAAGGGTGTTTCTGAATTATACGGAACCACGGGGTTCGATTTGGAATTATACTATACCTCGGAAGATGTATTTGAAATTCTTCCAAAATTATATATATATATATATATACACCTAGAAATCATTTAGAGAGAATTCTATTTTGTTCATCTTGACAGCTAAAGAAAAGCAGGACATTGCAAGAAGATTGAGAACCCACTGTTTTGGTTGTTGTTCCAACAAAGCATCATATTTTATATCTAAAAAAAAATTGGATCCAGATACAATTTTAATTTACCATTTAGATTGGCATTTTGGCGAACACTTTCCCTGCTCTTACAAGACAATAAAAAAGTAGTAGTATTTTTACCAGCATTCCATGGCACGACAAGAACCGATCAATATAACTCACACCCAGGTACGATACTAGAGGGTTGAAGTTACAAGAAAACTGAAACAGCAAAACCAAGAAATAAAAAATCATTGACCCAGTGAATAAAATATATATTGAAGGCTAAACAGGACTACCAAAACTATCATGTTTTCAAAAGTTGTTTTCCTTTTTATTATTATTATTATTATTTTTTTTATTATTATTATTATTTTTTACTTGTGAGATTGAAGCAATGGCTTCTCTTCTAATGGTGATATCAAAATCTCGAGCTTGGAGACATAAGAAATAATTGGCCTTACATTATGGTGATATAAAAAAATGTTGATCTGAAACATGAAAAACAAAAAAACAAAATAAAAATTATACGCTATCCAAAATAGAAATTAATAAACTTGATAATTAACAACAACAAAAGTTCAAAGGACTTCCATAATCTACTTGAATGCTTCAGATCAATAACTCTCAACCTTTACATTAATCCGCGCCAATTGAATCAATCAAACTTAAAAAATCGAAACCACTAAATTTCTGAAAACAAAATCAAACCGAGACAAATAACTAAAATAAAACTAATAAGTACCTTTGGGAGTCCATGACTGATCGGAAGAACAGTCTAGACAAAAGGAGATCACGAGGTAGATCGAGCTTGCCTTTAGCCATCGAGCAGCACGAAAAGGAAGTAGATTATGTATGGAGGAATTATGGAGCTTCAGATAATCTAGGGCTTGGATAACACTTTTTAGTTTTAGAGAGAGAGAGAGAGAGAGAGAGGGCGAGGAGAAAAAACACGGGACAACAAAGGAGGGAGCAGCCGTCGTCGAGGGAGAAAGAGAAGGAGGAGACGAAATTATGAAATTGAAATTAGGAATTAGGGCAAGAGTGTATACCATAACTGAGGGCATAATTAGATTTGACAATGTGTCGTGTCGTGTGGTATTCGTGTTCGTGTCAAAATTTTCTCATTCAAACTGGACCCGTTAAGCTTTCGTGTTGAAATATGTAAACCCAAACCCGTTCATAAAATTATCGTGTAACCCGTTAACAAGTAAACTTATTTTCAAAATTATTTAAAAAAAAATAAAAATATATTTTATTTATAATTCATAGTCTATACTAAAAAATAATGAAACACATATAAACATAAATATTTGTATCTTTTTATAAATAAAAATTAAAACAACATACTTAATACATTTTAAAAAATAACAAACCACACAAACATAATACTTAAATCATTATACAAATGAATAATAAAAATCTAAAATAGTATTGTTTGAAATAATAATAATACATAAACATATTCAATTTCAACCACATTTTCATTTTTTGCATAGACAATCTAATACATATGACATCTTCAACCATAATGAGCACAACCTCAAAGGCAAAGCACCTAAAAAAAAGTTAAATTGTATATTAATTATCCAAATTGATATAGAACATTAAATAATGCATACCACTCAAATTTCAATACCTCTAATGATCAATAGAAAATGTGTTAGAGCATTGTCATAATTTAACTTGTTCAACACTCGATGTAATGACATCTTCTGTGAGTTTTTCTAAATTAATGGCATCATATAAAACTGAATATATATTAAAATTAGAAATATTCATGTTAAAAAAATAGTAATATATATATATATATATATAAATGTAAATGTAAATTACTTATCTTTCCAAAAAGTCAATCTCTTGTATATAATAAAGCTTGTACTACATCTAGCTTTATTAGTAAATTAAATTTTTATTTATTAATAAATTATTAAATTGTCATTAAGGACTAATGGATCATTAATGGATCTAAGAGGTTTTCGAGGTCAACCCGTTAAGATAACGGGTTGACTCGTTATCAATCCAACCCATTTCAGATAAACTCAAACCTGTAAAAACGTTCATGTTCGTGTCGTGTTAACGGGTTGTGTTAAAATTTACCGCATAATAGAAAAACCATAACAATTGAGAGATAAATTTGTAAATGCATAATTTAACAAAAAAAAATTTTTTAATTTTAAATTTTTTACCCCACGGGGGTGGAGTTTTTCCCTCATTTTGGGTAGATTCACATATAAAATCGGCCTAGGCTAACTTTAAATCTGGTCCAGTTACACGCGTCATCCAAAGTGCCAATCTAACACGTGGCGTCTAGAGGAGCCAGAGTCTGTTTGTTTGCAATGTATCCTTCCGCTTGTTGCTAGCGTGGAAAAATCTGGTCCATATAAGTTGAATTATTATATTTTTAACATGTTAAACTGATGTGTTTTGGATCCATTTTAGATTCACATATAAAGTCGGCCTAGACTAATTTTAAATTTTTACATGTATTAGTATAATTATTAAATCTAAAAAATTTTAATATTTAACTGCGATATCAAACTAAATTATTATTTAAAAAAAAATTATATTCTTAATCACTATATTTTTTTTTCAAAATTTTAATGCATGGGAAACAATATTATTCACACCCCAGCAGCACCGACCCTGTGTTTATATCTTAATATGACGTTTCCAAATGACCATATTTCCTTCAAAAAGCATTTATAAAAATCTTTCTATATCTCAAACTCAAACATATATATCTCATTCATACACATATATGAAGCATATACATGTATTATTCACCAAAAGAAAAAAAGCATATACATATATTTATATATAAACATGTTAAAATCAAGTTTATTATTCACAAAAAAAAATTTATTGTAAAAAAATTTCCAACACCTTTTTAAAAACTTAATTAATGTAAAAAATTTAAAGTAAAATAAATAAATAGACGTTTTACCTATGCCGACTTCAACAGTGGGAAGTCAAAGATATACTCTGCATCGAGTAACGTTCAATAAAAAACCCATTCCAACCTTAGCAAACTAGCACCTAGCGTCTAATTACCACGTCAGCAAACTATAATCGCCAGAAAGTATAATATACAATAAACCGTGACACGGGCCGGACCATACATTTACATATATATATTAATATAACTTCGCTCGAAAGCAACCCAACTTTTTTCACAAAAAAAAAAAAAAAANAAAAAAAAAAAAAAAAAAAAACCCTACTTTAGAGAATCCAGAAGTACACAAACCATGATGAAACTTTACCACAATCACACCCTCTCACCAAACCAGTGCACCTCCAGCCTCACTCAAAACATAGACGCACCACTGCCCTTGGTTTGGTCCATGGTTCGCCGGTTCGACCGCCCACAGGCCTACAAAAAGTTCGTCAAGAGCTGCACCATGCAGTCCGGCGACGGAGGCATCGGAAGTATCCGTAAAGTTGTCATTGTTTCCGGTTTGCCAGCTGCATTCAGCGTCGAGAGGCTGGACCTGCTCGACGACGACATGCACCTAATGAATTTCAGCATCATCGGTGGCGATCACAGGCTTTCCAACTACCGCTCCACGACTACGGTGCACGAAGAAGAAGAAGGTAAAAACACGGTGGTGATTGAATCGTACGTGGTGGATGTTCCTGATGGAAGTAGCAAAGAAGATACTTGCACATTTGCTGATACTATTATCCGGTTCAATCTTAAGTCTCTGGCTAAGATTACAGAGACTACGTCCTGCAAATAATTTTGTGAGCTAATCAAGATGGTTTTAATCTCTTTTTAGTCATGTTTGTATTAATGTTGTATTATAATTGTGGTTGGTTGCTTTTGTTTTGTTTGTCGTTTTGGGCTAATTGCTCTCAAATTTATAATTTTGTTTTCATTAATATGTCAAATGCACGTGTAGTTTTTATTAATATTTAATTCATTTAGTATTTTGATTCATTCATCTATTTATATAAATATATTATCCAATAGAATTTTAACATTTATCCTTCAATAAATAAAATTGAAAAATATCTTAGCATTGCAGTATTGCTTTTTTTTTTTTTTTTTTTTTTGGTCATTAAACTTATATAAATNTGGTCATTAAACTTATATAAATATGTTATCCAATAGAATTTTAATATTTATCGTTCAATAGATAAAATTGAAAAATATTTTAGTATTAGAGTATTGCTTTTTTGTTTTATTGTGTGTGGTCATTAAACTTATCGTTAAGGAAACGATCAAATTCAATTCCTATTATAGGTAAGGTCAAAAATGTAAGGTCCCACGCTACTATGTTCTCTTACCAATTTATTTCGCATGCACATATGACAGCCACCAGCGCCAGCTGGACCTAAAGTTGAAGCGAATAATCCAATGACCCAGTATGCCCACTAATCCATTATAATAAAAAGAATTATTTTAATAGAATTAAAAATATTATTGTCTTGGCAATCTCCGATGCGGTCAGTAAAACTAATCCCAAATTGTTTAAAAAGTATTTTTGAAATGTTAAAAATCTGATCTAATTAGTTATAAATATTAAGGAGCATTAATGGAATGTTATATAAAAAGTTAAAAGGCCTCGTTAATATGGTCCGAAAAAAGTAGCCCTCGAGAAATAAAAAGGCAGGAAAAAGCAACTCCTCCAAAAGGGGGGCAAAACAAAAAGAATAATAGTTGTTCGGGGTAAATTCTATTAGCTAAACAATCTGCTCTTTTGTTAAACTTCCTAGGCATCCAAGAGATTGACCACCCCGGGGCAGCTTCGAACAAACACTTCGCCACCAATAGCTGGTCTGCAATCCTACAGTCTCGGATATTGATGCGGGAGCTAAATTTAAAGTGTTTAAAACCTTAATTACTAACTTCAAACAATATTCAGATAGCAATGGAAGAACTGGAATTCATTAATTCGCGAAGCACAAAAAGCTTCAAAATTCAACAATGGAGGAAAACAGTCTTAAGCCACGCGAGGAAGATAATCTGGTATTTATCCAGATTGTCAAACGCAGAAAAGGAAGTCGTTTTGCATAACGGCTTTCTGACAAAAGGCGTGACGTGGCTAACTAACCGGAATTAAAAGGAAAATAACTAAACTTAAACAATACGACGCCGTGCTACTTAAATCATTAAAGAACAAACAAAACTTTAGACAAAAACGATGTCGTATTCCCTCCAACGGTAACATTCCAAGGTCGATCTGCAACTAGCCGTTGCCAGTGGTTACTCTGCCTTCCTCATCAGTTACAGGCGCCACCAATTCTTCCCCACTTTCAGAAGACTCGCCCTCGAGTGGTTGTAGCAAGAAATGAGCATCATCCGCTGGGACAAAAGATTGCAGATCAGCAACGTTAAAGATAGGAGACATCTTCATGTCATCGGGCAATTCAAGGAGGTAAGCATTTGGCCCCAACTTTTTGAGTATCTGAAAAGGACCAACTCGTTTCATCTTCAATTTGTTGTAGGTGCCCGTTGGGAAACGTTCTCGGCGCAGGTAGACCATCACAAGATCACCCTCCTGGTAAGTTTTCTCTCTTCTGTGTTTGTCTGCTGCTGCCTTATATTTGTTGTTTGCTGCTTCAATTTTGGCTTTGATTTCATTATGAAACTGAACATAGTTATCAGCAAATGTAGTAACCCCTTTGTGATTTGGAAAAGTGATAGAGAGAAGGTCCACTGTGTTGTTAGGTTCCTTAGTGTAGACAATAGAAAATGGAGTTTTGCCAGTGGTTCGATTGAGCATACTGTTATAGGCAAATTCAGCTTGAGGCAAGACTGAATCCCACTGCTTAGGTTTGTCATGAGCTAGGCTTCGGAGCATGTTCCCCAATGTCCTGTTGACCACCTCAGTCTGTCCATCGGTTTGAGGATGGTAAGCACTGCTGAATTGTAATTTGGTGTCAAATTTTCTCCACAATATCTTCCAGAAATGGTTAACAAATATGACATCCCTGTCTGAAGTAATGGACTTAGGAATCCCATGTAATCTGACAATGTCTCGAAAGAATAGGTTAGCAACATAGCTAGCATCAGATGCCTTCTTGCAAGGCAAGAAATGGGCCATTTTGGAGAACCTGTCAACCACCACAAATACTGAGTCAACTTTTCTGGGAGTCATAGGTAGACCTAAGACAAAATCCATAGATATATCTTCCCAAATAGTAGCTGGCACAGGGAGTGGAGAGTATAATCCTGTATTCTGTAGTTGACCCTTTGCTTGTTGACAAATGTGGCACTTTAACACAAAATTGGTAATGTCAGTTTTAAGCCTAGGCTAGTAGAATCTTTCACAAACAGCAGCAATTGTTTTGTCTCGGCCAGTGTGTGCTGCAAGACCTTCAGCATGTAGATCTTGGATTATGAAGTCCCTTAGTGAGGTTCTAGGTATACAAAGTTGATTACCTTTGAACAAGAAACCCTCTAAGATATGGTAGTCATCTGTTTTGTTATGTTAGGAGCATTGAGTCCATATTGAAGCAAAGTCCTCATCAGTAGCATACAAATCCTTGATATGTTCAAACTCTTGTAGATCAAACTGAAGTAATGTGAGTAGGGTAGCTTTTCTACTGAGTGCATCAGCCACTTTGTTGTTGAGACCAGCCCTGTGATGGAAGGTATAGTGAAATTTTTGTAGGAATTCAACCCACCTTGCATGAAGATCATTGAGTTTCTTTTGAGAATTCAAATACTTTAGGGGATGGTGGTCACTGTGTAGAATAAAGTCTCTGTGAACCAAATAGTGTTCCCAGTGTGCAAAAGCTCGGATTACAGCATACAGCTCTTGTTCATATGTTGTCCACTTTTGCCTAGCAGTGCATAGTTTTTCACTGAAAAACTCAATAGGTCTCCCTTCCTGTAGCAACACTGCTCCAATACCTATTTTGGATGCATCAGTCTCCACTTCAAACACTTTGTCAAAATTTGGTAGAGCCAGCACTGGTGCTTGAGTCAGCTTCCTCTTTAAGATTTCAAAACTGTCTTGTTGTTCCTGCTCCCACTTGAATTCACCCTTCTTCAAACAGGATGTCAAAGGAGCTGCTAGTTCACTGAATCCTTTTATGAATCTTCTGTAGAAAGTAGCTAGGCCATGAAAACTTCTGAGTTCAGTCACTGATTTAGGGGGCAACCAATCCACTATAGCTTGGATCTTCTTTGGATCTGTGTGTATACCTGTTTTACTAATAATGAACCCTAAAAATAAGAGTTGCTCAGTAAAGAATTCACACTTCTGGATACTGAGATATAGTTTGTTATCCCTTAGAACCTGAAACACTTGTCTGAGTTGGTCCAGGTGATCCTTGTATGCTTGGCTGTAGACTAAAATGTCATCAAAATAAACCACAACAAACTTTCCAATGAAGGGTTTTAGTACCTGGTTCATCAATCTCATGAAAGTACTAGGAGCATTGCACAACCCAAATGGCATGACCTGCCACTCATACAGTCCTTCCCTAGTTTTGAAAGCTGTTTTCCACTCATCTCTTGGCCTAACTTGAATTTGATGATAGCCACTCTTTAAGTCAAGCTTTGAGAAAACCACTGATCCTTCAAGTTTGTCCAACATGTCCTCCAACCTAGGAATTGGAAACCTATACTTCACTGTGATTTTGTTGATGGCCCTGCTATCCACACACATTCTCCAAGTGTTGTCTTTTTTTGGAACCAACAGTGCTGGTACTGCACAGGGACTGAGGCTAGGCCTGATCAGATTCTTGTGGAGGAGGTCATCAACAATGCCCTGTAAAATCTGATGTTCAGTGGGGCTCATCCTGTAGTGTGGAAGGTTTGGGAGGCTTGCTCCAGGGATCAGGTCTATGTGGTGCTGGATGTCCCTCATGGGAGGTAGCTCATTTGGTAGTTCTGTTGGGGAGAGGTCCTGGAACTCTTGCAGTAGTGGTTTAACTATGGAAGGAGTCAAAGTTCTATCTTCTTTGCAGTCTTTGAGAAGGAATCCCACTAGGAAATCAGATTTCTTCAATTGGGTTTGGAATTGGGAACCAGTGGAAGTTATGAGGAGTGTTTTGGTAGGGTGTTTTGGGGGTTGGTTTAGAGGCATAGGGAGAAGGATAATTTTTCTGGAATGCCATTGGAAAGAGTATGTGTTGTTATGACCATCATGCATAACACACCTGTCAAACTGCCAAGGTCTGCCAACAGAAGATGACATGCATCCATTTTCACAACATCACAAGTGACAGTGTCCACATAATTAGAGCCAATAGAGAAGGACACTTGGCAGAGTTCACTTACTTTGGTGTCAACCCCTTTCTGAATCCATCCAATCTTGTAAGGGTGAGGATGGGCAATGACTGGTAGTTGTAGAGCTTTCACTAGGGCTGAAGACACTACATTCTCACTACTGCCACCATCAATGATCACTTCACAAATCTTACTGTTAATGGTGCATCTGGTCTTAAAGATGGCAGTTCTCTGAGTTGGTATTGGATTTTTACTCGACAGTAGCAGTTTTTGAAGTATGCATAGTATAGGTTCTCCTTGGTCTCCAGTTAGCTCTTCAACCTCTTCTGAAAATTCTTCCCCATTTGCTTCTGTTTCTTCATCAAATTCATTAACATCATCCTGTATGGTAAGGACTCTCCTCTGTGGGCATTCATTGGATTTGTGCCCTTGTTGACTGCACCTAAAGCACTTAAGAGGGAATGGCTTTTGGTAAGGGTTGGATTGGGTGTGGGAGGGGTTTCTGTTTGGTTGGAATGGTGCCTTACTTTGTGGCCTGTTGCTCTGGTCTGGGGGTGGTCTAGGATTGGTTGTGGTGTTTGTGGTGTTTGTGAAATTAGGTTGAGGGTTGGGTCTTTGTGGTTTGTCAGAGTAGAAATCAGAGAGAGGCTTCCATTTGTTGAAAGGTCTTAAGGCTGTCACTGATTTGGATAACTGCCTCTCCACCCTATTAGCCATATTGACTGCTGCATTCAATGTCCACAGTGGACTGAGTTCCAGTCTGTCTTGAATAGGGGTAGTTAGGCCATGTATGTATCTAGCTACCTGCTGTCTTTCAGATTCCTGTAAGTTGTTCCTAGAACTGAGTCTGAAAAACTCTTCAGTATATTCATTGACTGACCTGTTCTTTTGCATGCAACTGTGGTATTGTTGATACAGGATTTGGTCATAATCATCTGGAAGGAACCTGGACTTCAGCAGTTGTTTCATCCGGTGCCAAGCTCGAATGGGTTCCTTTCCCTCTTTTCTCCTATTCATCTGCATTTGTTCCCACCAAGCTGAGGCTCCTCCTCTCAGCTTATAAGCAACCAGCTTAACTTGTTGAGCTTCATTGATGTTCATATATTCCAGGAATGTTTCCACATGTTGCAGCCAGTCCAGGAAATCCTCAATGTGAAGATGACCATCGAAACAAGGCAGATCCACTTTCAGCTTGAAATCATTGGATTCGGTATGACGGTTAGTCCTGGCTTGGTTTCCCATTCGAGGTTCACCGAATTGATTCTGGAAACGTCTCCGGGGCTCCTCAAACAGGGAAGCCTCAATGTCATCATCAGAGTCTTGCAAATCAGGGATGTGGTGCCGAGGTGGATAGTTAGGAGTATTGAAATGGGGTGGGGGTGAAAGATCCGTGAGGTCTGATGGTTCAGATCTGGTCTGAAATGAGGTAGCACGCGTGTTCACCGGAGGAGGTCGAGCAAAGTCTCGATCCCTTGGGCCCGATTGCAACTGGTGCGAATGGTTAAGGGTCGGTTGATGAAAAGATTGGCGGATTTCAATGGTTAGATTATCAATCTTTTGTTCAACTCCTTTCAGAGCTGCCCAAAGGGACTTCATGCTTTGTTCTTCGACAACAGCACGGCTGCAACCTTCATCGACGTTGGCCATAGCAGAAACACGGCGAGCTCCGGGCTCTGATACCAATTTGATGCAGGAGCTAAATTTAAAGTATTTAAAGTCTTAATTACTAACTTCAAACAATATTCAGATAGTAATGGAGGAACTGGAATTCATTAATTCGCGAAGCACAAAAGCTTCAAAATTCAACAATGGAGGAAAACAGTCTGCCGCCACTCGAGGAAGACAATCTGGTATTTATCCAGATTGTCAAACGCAGGAAAGGAAGTCCTTTTGCATAACGGCTTTCTGACAAAAGGCGTGACGTGGCTAACAAACCGGAATTAAAAGGAAAATAACTAAACTTAAACAATACGACGCCGTGCTACTTAAATCATTAAAGAACAAACAAAACTTTAGACAAAAACGATGCCGTATTCCCTCCAACGGTAACATTCCAAGGTCGATCTGCAACTAGCCGTTGCCAGTGGTTACTCTGCCTTCCTCATCAGTTACAGGCGCCACCACATATATATAAAAATTAATGCAAAGAATTAATATTATAAAGATGTTACATATGGTATATAGATTCTTAGTTAATGACAATAGATTTAGTGTTCATAACACACACACACACACACACACATATATATATATTTGATAAGTGACTTTTTTAACACATATTTCGAAGATTGGAAAGAAAAAATAATACGTTACTATATACTTTTTTTATTGTTATTATTTACATTGCTAACTAGTATATATACATATATTTTAGTAACAAAAAGTAAATATACATATATTGGGCATTTACTGATTAAGTTTCTTCAAGCAATCAAAACTGCACTGTACTTAATTTTTTCTTTTTTTTTTCCATTGCAATATTACTCATTTGAGTCATTGATAAGATGCAATTTATATATATTTTATATACTTTAATACTTGATTTACTTGCCACTACTATAGTTCTGGTAAATTCAGTATTATAATTTTAGTGTTTACAACACGCATCAGTCATCTCGATTTCCTTTCGAATCGATAATACTTATTGTACAAGGCATTCAAGGTTTAAGCTTTTGAAAGATTATTATTATTATTTTTTTGATGGATAAATTTTTTAAAATTTTATATTTATGATATTGAATTAATTATGCCCTTTTGCACTCACATTCTAAAACAGTTCTGAAATAAAGAAACAGAGAGACAAAATGTATAGTTGACTTAATTAGTTTATATATAGGCTATTCCTTTAGCTGGAAATTAGATTTAAACACCACCAAATAGAAATACTTTGTCATCTCATCTGCAAGATTATTGTGATCACTTGCATAAGGTACAAGATAGACTTCACTTTTTTAGCCAAAAAAAAAAAAAGATAGACATAACTTTTGTAAGTGGATTGACAAACCCCCCAACTTCAAGACCTCCTTTTGAAGAAGCATTGGGCTTTCCTGCAAAACAGAGTGCTCTGTTTTAACCAAATACTGAAAATTTTAAAAAGTTAATAGTCTATCATCAGGTAGACCAAACTTATAACCATTTAAGACTATTTCACCACATACCTATATTTTCCTTTTCGTTTTTGGTTTTTCTTATATGTAATTTGCTTACATTAAATTTTTGTAAGTGTTAATTAATGGTAGCTAACGATTTATTTTTGCTTTTCTGTTTTTCCTCCTATTTGTTTGAGAAGCCAATTTGACTCTAACTAACACTTTTGAACATTTGCAATAAGCAAATTACAAACAACTCGATAGAAAAAGAAAAAGCCAAAAAATAAAAAATAAACATGTTATGTACAGACACTAGACTACTAAGACATGATTTTCAAACATAGAAGACTACAATTTCCCATATGAAAAAAACAAAAAACAAAAAACAAAAAACTCTTGCATATATAATGTGAGGATTATAATGAACGAATGCTTACTGCTTGAACAGATCTTATGTCTGTGAATCTATGTTCTTAGAAGCCTCTCCTTTATATGGCAAAGTTCAGAAACAACTTGAGCAATATCCATTCTATCTCTTTGCTGTTCTGCAGAACAAGCAACTCCAATTTTCATAACAGAAATCAAGCAGTCATGAATGCGATGTTGATTTTGAGCCCTATTCCTGGTGCGAGTGTTGCTGCTGTTGCTGCTTTCATCTTGTGTTTGAAGAAGCATGGCATCTACAACTTCTTCGACACTATTAGAAAGACCTGTGAGAGCAAAGTTATGTAGATTCAAACCATCTCTAAACATAATATCAGTAGGCCTCTTCCCTGTAAACATCTCCAACAGGAGGATTCCATAACTGTAGACATCGCCCCACGTTGACACCTCTCTTCCCATGCCATACTCTATATTACATGAATAAAGTGAAGATTGAAAAAGTAATTAAAAAATAAATTAAAATTAAACAATCCAGAAATCAAAATCCTGCTTTTCGCATGTGTGGCCAAATGTTGAAAATCCATAATCCTATTAAACCACAGTTTTTTTATCATTTATATGGATTCAAAAACAAAGACTAAATGATATAATTAGCCACACGTATTAGTGAGAAGCACAAATAAATTTCATATGAATTCATATCATTAGAATTTAAAAACTTAGTGATATAATTATGACCACTATAGTATAAACATGGTGATGATAATTATACCTGGGGCAGTATATCCAATGGAGCCTCGTATTCCAAGAGAGCTTGTTTGTTCAGAGGAAACTGGATGTGAAGCATCTGCGACGAACCTCACCAGTCCAAAATCTCCAAGATGAGCATTCATGTCACTGTCCAAGAGAACATTGCTTGGCTTCAAATCACAATGAACTATTGGCACATGGCACTGATTGTGCAAATAATCCAGAGCATTTGCCACACCGAGGGAAATGTTTAGCCTCTCTATAAGACTCAGATGCTTGTGTTCTTCTCCCAAATTTGCACTGTGAGTTGGATGTAGCCACTCTTCTAGGCTCCCATTGACCATAAACTCGTAGACAAGAGCTTTGAAATCGTTCCCCTGAAAATCAATACTTGAACAAGCAGTTATAATTCTGACAAGATTTCGATGCTTGATCTTTTTCAGGGCTTTACATTCAGCTATGAAACTTTTCGATGCTTTTGAAGTTCCAAGTTTTAGGACTTTCACGGCGACAGTTTGTGCTTCTGGCTGATTTAGGATTCCCTTGTATACAGAACCAAAACTTCCAGCACCAATCAAATTAGCTTCAGAAAAGCCATCAGTAGCTTTAAAAAGATCTCCATATGACACTTTTAATAAAGGAATTCCAAACGAGAATCCCAAATTTGCTGACTTGCTTCCTTTCCGCAACACACCAAATACAAGCAAAAGCACCGCAAGAATCAATGCAACAAGTCCGCAAGCAACAGAAACAATGATGATCTTCGCCTTGCTGGATAGTTTATGCTTCTTGTAGGAGCATTTAGACAGGTTGAATTGAGGCAGTCCTCCGCATAGCCTTGCGTTTCCCATTATGGAAAGTGCACTTGCATTGCTGAAAACTCCCTGAATGGGCACCTCGCCTTCAAAATCATTGAACGATAAGTTCAAATTGTTCAAGAAGTGAAAAGTCTGCAAAAACGTCGGGATTGTTCCTGATAAGGTGTTGCTGGACAAGTCCATCTCTTCAATTCCTCTCAGAGCAGCCAAAGATGAGGGAATGTTCCCTTGCAATGAGTTTCCGTACAAATTCAAATACAACAAGCTTGTGCAGGCACCAAGAGTGGCAGGAATTTCACCGCTCAACTTATTACCATGAAGATTCAGATAAACAAGATTTAGCAAATTACCTACTTCTGTGGGAATAGGACCGGTCAAGCTGTTGCTGGATAAATCTAGCATAATGGATAAGGATGGCAAGCCAATAAGCTGTGTAGGAATAGGACCGCTCAAATTGTTTTGAGAAAGAACGAGTGTTGTCAAACTCTTGCATCCTCCAAGACTTGATGGTATGCTTCCTTGCAAGGTGTTTGACTGTATAGAGAGTGCAGATAAGCGAGTCAGATTTCCTAAAGAAGAAGGAATAGTCCCTGAGAATTTGTTAGTACTGATGTCTATCCAGTACGAGTTTTCTAATTTGCCTATCGAGCTGGGTATCGGACCTGTCAATTGATTTTCCGCAATGTCTAAGTATTCCAAGTTGATGAGATTTTCGATCCCGATGGGAATAGTTCCACGTATCCCATTGATTGCCATTCTTAAATATCGAAACTTAGACGAGAAGTTGGTGATAGATTTGGGCAAGACCATTCGAAAATTGTTCCGAGTCATCGCTAGATCTTCCAAGTTGGTGCAATTTGGAAGAGAGGAGAGAAAATTGAAGTCATCGTCCTCACCCGATTCGAGATTGTTGGATTCGATAAGTAGGGTCTGCAAATTGGACAAGCTTGCAAAACTAGGCACTCTTCCAGTGAAGTTATTTCCTGAGATTTCAAAATCTACGAGGTTTGAGGCATTCGAAATTGTAGTGGGAATTGATCCTCCGAAATGATTGACTGCGAATAGAAATTTTTGGAGGTTTGGAAGAGTGAGGCCCAAGTCAGGAGGTAGGCTTCCTTGAAGTTGGTTACCAGTTACACCAAACTTTCTAAGCGAAGAGATATTGTACATTGAGCCAGGAACCGTACCAGACAAGCTCGCATCTATAATATAAAAAACAATCAGACTTTTCAACTGACCAAAGCTAGTTGGAATGCTTCCATGAAAGTTATTCTCTGACAAACCGAACAGCTTCACAGAAGAAAGATTTCCAAAGGAATTTGGTATTTCACCAACCATTTTGTTGAAGCTCAAATCGAGCCCCTCGAGCTTAGACAACGAGCCAATGTCTCCAGGAAGTTTTCCGGTAAGATTGTTTCCATATATACTTAGGAATTGAAGGCTAGAACAGCGCGAGATGTTGCTTGGAATTTCGCCGCTGAAGGAGTTATTACTGAGGTATAGTTCTCGCAGTCGGAACAAACGCCCGATTTCCAGAGGGATATAGTAGGCGAAGCTATTGTTAGAGAGGCTTAATATCCTAAGAAAACTCAAATTTCCAATGTGGGGAGACAGCTTACCTTGGAGCTTGTACGAGCTGAGGTCCACCTCGGTGACCCTCCTGTGCTTTGCGCCGCAAGTAACGCCTCTCCACTCGCAGAAATGCAGAGATGCATTCCAAGAATTCAGAATTCCAAGAGGATCTTTGGTTATCTGCGACTTAACAGCAAGCAAAGACAGCTTGTCGGTCTCGTTGTTCCCTCCTACTACAGACCGCATGGTCAGGGCTAAACAAATGACAACGAAGGTGGTGGTTCGCATGAAAACTAATCCAAGTATCCTCAAATTGATGTTCCATGGCTCATCCATTTTGGACTACTACTAAGGACAATCAAAATATACGAGTCTATATGGAAAAATGCATCACTTTCTCTCTCATCATTTGTGGTGGTTGCGTTCTGGAATTAAAAGCACGAAGAAGAAAAAGAAAAAAAAAAAAAATAGAACTAACCACAAAAAAAAATGTTTAATTTTCTATTTTTATTAGTTTATAAAAATGTTTAATTACTAATTTATTTTTATTCCGTTGAATTTAATGAAAAAATGTTACAATATTTTTGAATTGTTTGAAATCTATAATTTCTTCTACTGGCTTATTTCTTAGATTTTTCCTCCTATTTTATTTTGTGTCATATTGATATATGGAATTTACTGTTTGACAAAAAAAAATTGAAGGAAAAAAAAAAATTAGAAATCTAACTATACCTTGGTCCAATGGTAAAATCTCTTCCGTATAGAAAAAATGAGCGAGAGGGAGAGAGTGAGGTGTAGCTAAATAAGAGAGAAACCATATTATTAGTTATTTAAGCCATCTAAGCTATTTTTTAAGATTTAATTTTAGTTTTTGAATCAAATACTTTAAGTTAAAAACTATCAAATATATCTGAGAATAGCATTACTATATATATATATATACATATATATTCTCTTCTTTTTTATTTTATATATATTGGAGATGCACGCATATATTTTTCTATTTTTAATTAATAATTGTTATTATTTGCTAAGAAGAAGTTTTGTATTGGATAAAAGAAAGGTGGAAATAAAGTAGCAAGTAAAGTAAATGAGTAGTGGGATAACCACTCCATTGTGTCGGATATAAAATCCACAAGACAATTTACATAGCCTCAGAAAGAAAGCACACCTTTGTTTGAACTAAAAACAAAAACAAAAAAAGTTGATTCCGATTAATTTTTATTTATTTATTTATTTTTTGGTAAAGTTGATTATCACCTTGTTAATGGAGGCATGTTTACAGTGCAACTCTCTTTTTTGGAGTTTTATTAGTGAGACTTTTCAATATTGATTTATAATTGTGCAATATTAGTCTATAAATGAGCAATATTTGTGCATAAGTGAGCAACATGTAACATTGGTCTATAATTATGCAACATTATGTACTAATGTTAGATGTTGCTCACTTATCGACCAATATTGCTCACTAATGGATTAATATTGCACATTTATAGATTAATGTTGAAAGATTTCGCTAACCAAACTCCAAAAAAAATGTTTGCACTCAATAATTTCTCTGTTAATGGAAAAACATGACTTGGAGATCCGTTCCAAGATTACTTGAGAACTACAAGGGGATATTTTACTTATTTGTGACTAAGCAATTAACAAAATTGGTGTTCAAAATTGAGAAGAAATAGATATATATATATATATATTATAGTAATAATTTAGTGTGTTATATATCTTATGTTATTATACCAAATGATGATGTGACACAAAAATTATACTAGATGATAATGTGACACCAAAATTTTACTATTTTCACCAGTAGTGATCATCACTAATGAGACCGCAACTTATGTGATAAATTTTAATTGGGAACATTTTACTTTATTTTATTTATAATACTAAAATTCTAATAAAGAAAAGTAAACTTTTAAAAAATAACCTTCTAAAAATGCTACATAATATGTAAGTTCCATTAGTAACCAGTAGGTGAAAAAATTAAAATATTTTTGTCATATCTTCATCTTGTATAATAACATGGGTTATGTATTCCATTAGATTATTTATTTATTTATACATATATATATATATATATACTAGGCCTTCGCGCGTGCGTTGCACGCAAATATGATCTATATTTTAATATATTTTTTAAATTATTTGTAAATGATCTTCTGTATTTAATTTTTTTTTTTTAAGTTTGAATTGAAGCATTGTGTTTATAGTTTGATTAAATTGGCATAAAATGTTGCAAAACAAAATACTTAAATTTGTAGGTAACATATGATTTAATAAGTTAGTAATTATTATTATTATTTTTTTGTAAAATTAGGCTTCTAAATGACTATTGTTTGTAGGTTTGATAAGATATTGAATAGACATAATAATTTGGAGTTTTTCATTGTTATATTGTTATGGTTTAATGTTTTTGTTCATATTGTTAATCATAATAATTTAATCAATTATTTATAATTGTGCAACTGAAATTTGTTTGAATTTCAATTGATAGCATATTGGCTTTACTTTTCTCTAGGAAGAAAAAGATTTGTAAATGAAGGATGAGTAACCATTTTTATTTAATCGGAATACAACCAGTGATTTAAAAATTTGAAGCCATATTTTTAATTAATAAATGCAGATGCATTTTGGAAAATGAAACTTATATACTGAAAATGTTATAATATATAACCATATTATCAATCAATTTTTACAAAAAACATCATATCTACTTTTGTTTAATATTTTGAAAATGTAATAATTTATAACAATCCAATTTTTGTTAGAAAGTACCACTCTGATTGAAAGTTTATCATCCTTCATCCTATATACATGTATATCCTGCATATCAACCACTCATCAACTTGTAAAACAAAAAAATTTAAAAACTATATTATAAAAAAGATATTTCACATGTATATATATATACACGTAAATAATATATGAATTATTACATATCTATTTACCTCATTAATTTTGCTTTCTTTTTCTTTTTGATGAAGTTGTATTCATTCTCAGTTCTCTAATTTCTATATAGTTCTAGTCTTGTTTTTTAGCCCAATAATCTACTCACCTCACACGCAAGTCAGCTTCAAAAATTTACCAAAAACCATCAATCTTATCTAACATGTTTTCTTTTCCATTACCTTTGTTTTTTCTGTTGAAGAAAAACATGGGTTGCGTTCCATCCCTCAAGTAGTGATGCTCTATATTATTACCAAATACAATATAAATTCAACAACATGCATATATATATATATATGTATGTATATAAGTATGGTGCTGCATGATTGCTGCCCTATAAGTATCAGTATGTAAAGAATCCTGCATAAAATTTTTTTACCATCTGACAATAATTTATGACATAAATCAAAATAACAATTCTAGCAATCATTCCCAATAAAATATCTTGTGTATACAGAGAAAAGAACAAAATTGGTCACACTATTAATGAAAGAGAAATGATAGATCTTTTTAATATGCAATCAGAATAAAATATTTCACATGGATCCAAACTCAACATCACATAAACAAATCATATAAATAAAACAGTAAACTCCCAAATGTCACTCTGATCTACAACGCAGCCATCCAAGCCACTAATACTCCCGGATGGCCTTGTATCTCTTCACTTAAATCCACAAATAAAAACATCACCTTCCAAATTCAATTTCACCATTTTAGCTTTGCAGGGAAGTACTGCAACACTATTTTTGTACATATACATTTAGAATAGAGATAAGACAAAGGAATACCATATTATATTAATGATAAATAAATGGTATAGAAGAATTATAGTGACCTTTTCAACATCAATCTGAAGCTTGCTATTGCTGTAAAGGTCATACTTGCTGTACAGACAAAGTATAAGCACTTTGAGTAATAGAGAAACAAAACCAAGGCCTAAAAAATTTGCACAAGTAACAATAATCAATCAAGACATTATAATATAATAATTCATACTTGAATATTTGTAGCCATTTCAGGTTTTCAACATCCTCTTCGTTCATCAAGTGCTTATATGCTCTTGATCTATGTAATGCTGCAACATCAATATTTTCCATCCCAATCAGTATAATAATAGATCATGAAAAATGTCTCTTTTTTATAAGAAGATGTAGTTTCTTTTTTACTTTTCCATTTTTTTTTGTGCTGTTTACCATAGAATGAGCGGTATCTAATGATAAAAAGGGCAGCTGAAGTTAGAGTTGTTTTGTTCTCCTTGGCCACCTGAAAAATGCCCTATGCCAATTATACATTAGTTTATGTGTTTCTGATAATACGAAAAGAGAGAATGTTTTCATTTTCCAACTTTACTATTTAAAAGTTTGGAGATGTACCAAATATATGTAGTCATCATGCCCCCATGACATCAAAATATTGTTCAGTCCACATCCCTCAAATTAGGCTCCGTACTTGGTGTTGAAAGTAGGATTGTTGTAGTCGGGATTTTCCTTGAAATACTATTTTTTGGGGAAAAAAACTGCATTACCGCACAAAAAGAGACCCACACCGGGCTTACAAAAACAGAGCAGAGCTGTTAGAAACCAGCTCAGAGTTCAAATAAACAAAAATGCAGAGGGGAATGTTAGCAATATCATCCCTTTCAAAAAACAAAACTTTCTTAGAGCTAAGGGCATATTTTGCAACAGCATCAGCCTCTGTGTTGGCACTTCTAAGGATCCATTCCAGGGACCAGTTGGGGCCACAAAACCTGTTCTGAATAGCAACAATATCATTCCTGTGCCACTAAGAGGTTGAATCTTCTTTAGCTGAGACCATTTCAACCACCCTTTTCGCATCACTTCTCCAAGCCAGCCTATATATCCCACCCTTTGTTTTCCAGCATCTCCGAGGCCTAAGGGATTTTCCTTGAAATACTGCAGTGACAGCATAACACATATTACATAAACATTAACCAATAGAAAAATTACATATTCCAAAGCTTTACCTGTCTATTTGACTTTGTTTTTGTAAAGAAAAGTAACAAATCAGAAAATGGTAACTTTACAAAAAAGGAAAAGAAAAAGTAAGATGAAGATTAACACTTTAGATCTCGTTCTATTTATCGTATTTTCAACAACATAATAAAATAAATAACTCACCACATCACACCTTCAGATATCGCCGATCTCTTTAGGGTTCCTCTTCAATCGCAGGAAATCTGGAGATTTCAGATCTTAGCAGAAAATCGTATGCACAATTTCGGCTTCGGCAAAACGTCTTCCTCTTCAAAAGTTTAAAATCATTTTCATCTAAGCCTTCATCTTCGTTTGCAAACTCACCGCCAATGTGATTGAGTGTCGATTCGCACGAATTTCACTACGAATCGGTGGCTTCTGAGATCGGATGTTACAACTTTCCCTTTCGAATCAAAATTGGTCTCCAGCAGAAAACGTCGAATGGTATTCCTAACATAAGAAAAAGACATCGTTTTTTCTATTTATTTATTTTTTATTTAAAAACATTGAAAACGATGTCATTTTGAAAAAAAAAAAAGACAATGAAAAAAACAGAAACCCACATATACCTCTACTCTCCTTTATAAGATTTAAGATATATAATAAAGATATCCTCATTTTATTGAAATAAAAATTGTCACTAAAAATATATTTTTAGTGACAAATTTCGAATAAACTATCAGCGATGAAAATTTCAAATTTATCATTAATAGCTTAATATTAGTAACAATTTTTATTTTAATAAAATAAATATATCATTATTTTAGAATTTATATATATATACATATTCTACAAAACTACCTTTGAGCTTATACATAATATTACGTGTGCATGTGTGTGTGTGTGGGTATACATATATATATATATATATATATGAAAATTTTATAGTATTGATATCCATACTATTTTTAAAATGGAATCGTTATTAATAATTTATTAATTATTACTGGTGTTTTTGCCGCCGATAACAAATTAAGACATCACTATAATAAATTTTCAGAGCTTATCGAAAAGTTTTTAACTTCTATTGTGAAAATATATATAATTTTTATAGTATAGATATCCGTAAATTTTAATTTGTAAATTCTGTCGATAATATATAATGAGTGATAATTTCATTGATAAAAAAGATTAGCAAAAATATAATCATTTGTATTTTAAAATGATATTGATATCTACACCAAGAAAAATCATTCTATGTAGAAATGTGTGAGCGCACGTCCGAAGGAGTCAATTGACAGGGCTTCAAATAAGTCCATTTTCTTCTTTAACTTGGGGTCCACCGTCATTATGAAAAATGCGTGAAAATTTATTGAACTCCTTAATTTGTTTGGTTGTGTAGACTATAAGGACACCTTTCTTTAGGTTATGATCATACGAGTGCCTCAATATCTTATCAATGTACGAACCAAAACCATATCTAGCACCAATTAAGTTGAAGAAAAGAAAAAGTTGATCCTCTGGCTGAAACGGCCTTAATTTCTGAATGAGTAAAGTTGGATAAAGGATCAAATAAGATTAAAACCAAAAAAAAAAAGAGAAGATCAAATTAGATTGCTTAAAATTTGACTGAAATTTCAATTAAATTCGATTTAAGAATCTAAAAAATACTCACCCAAAAAGAAGAGATGAAGCATGACCAAAATAGTACTCCAGTACTGTCTCAGTCATACACTCGAAGACATAGCACAAGTTTTCAAAGCTTTGTTTTATACTCCAGTGTCTCCATTCCCATTCTGGAGGCAAGGATGGGGAAGAAAAAGCATTGATCCAAGCTTCTACATTTAAAACGTACAATTGCTCTGCTATTTTTTAGATTCAAATTCACTGCATTTTGTATAGTCTTAAACTCTTAATGACCACTTGATTACTACCTATGTTTGAAAACTAAATTTATGTACACAAATATTTATTAATATGAAAAGACAAGATTTAAAAGTGTGAATACAAATATAATCGTTAAGACAAAGTCCAAACTGTATTTTTCTATAGTGGAAATTTTTGTGCTTTTGTAACTTGCATAAGGTGTAAGATAAGACATCACTTTTGTCAAATTGGTGGTCATATCCTGCCACCCCACGAACTCTTTTCAACCAAGCATAGGGTTACCACGAGGATGGTAGCTTAGTAGTAAAAAGTCTGTTCAACATTCACATTTACAGGTTTGGAATTGAGAATTTGAATTTTGGTATGCTTTTGTTATTGTCTCATGCTGTAATGCAGCGTAGTGTATGATCTATGACCTGAAGCATATAATACTAACAATATGCATTTCTTTTTTCCTTACCAAATTAAAAAAAAAAAAACATAGGGTTTTCTTAAAAACAGAGTTGCGCTTTTTTAATCAAATACCGAAAGTTAAAAAAGTTAAGGCAGTCTTTCATCAGATAGACGGACCAATATTACCACCAAATTTTGGGACTAGTCCAAGAAATATTTTCTTAATACCTATATAATATTACTTAGAAATAACAATAAATACCATAATCATCTCATTGGATTTCCAAACACTATAACAGTAAACCAGAAGCTAAATCAAAAGCTTGAGAATTAATCGATATTCCTTCTGTTATATGACAAGGTTAAGCAAAAATTCATATTATAGAAAATTTATGTATGAATTAACTATAATCATGCAACTCAATTACAAAGTTTTTTTGTCCTAATAATAGAACTAGATTATTTGTTTACTGATTTTTGCATTTAGAGTGAAGAGTCTATTCTTTTTTAGAAGTCCAATTGATTCATTCTCATTTTATAAAACTATATATATATATATATATATATATATATATGAGTGTGTGTGTGTAATATAATTTTGCGGTGTGTTAAAAATGAATGGATGATGTGAGTAGCATATGACTTTTATTTTATGGATAAAACAGTATGGTTATGCACATGTTGTAATACTTTTTCCTCTTTTGCAAAAGGATATACACTGATAGAGTTTTGGAGCACCAGTGTACTTTGCTATGTCAAAACCTGAAGAAAGAATGCATTGTTAGCGGTGGGTGTTAAATCTGGCAGGTAAAAGGAACATTAAATCTGGGCATTAAATTATGGCTGCTAATTTATCGTCATTGTATAGATGTAAATGCTTTAACCCTTACTCTTCAGATGCAAGCTTGTGATTGTGTGTTAATTTTGGCAAATGTCTGCTGAATTGTTTGTGTGTTTTAACAAAGAAAGATTTGGACCATAATGGTGGGGACTAGCTACATATGAAGATGATGATCATGAACTATATATATGCACTGCAACATCCATACATGTGTGATTTTATAAAACTTTATTTAATTCAAATCAATTCCATACCCGTTCCGTTTGGTGCTCTTTATTTTATTATTTTATTTTTAGTTAAATAATAGGACATAAGTCACATAACATTGTAATTTGACATATGCAAAATGTTAAGGCTTGGGATTGACGTCCCCCATCGCCCAAGTTATATTGGCATTTCCTATTCAAGTTTCTTCAGGCAATCAAAACTATACCTCCTTTTTTTTCATTTTTCCCATGGCAATATTACTCATTTTGGTCATCTCCATTAATCTTCCTAATCGATTTATTTATACTTATACAAGGGATTCAAGGTTTAAGCTTTTGATGTATTGATTTATTTATTTTTTTGATATATTTATGAGATTGAATTAATTATGACCTTTTGCACTCATCTTCTAAAATAAAATCTGAAATTAAGAAGAAGATATAGACAAAATGTATAGTTGACTTGATTAGTAGACTATTTTATAATATATAGGCTATCACTATAACTGGAAATTAGATTTCAACAACACAAATACAAATTATATAGGCTATCACTTTAACGAATGTATACATAATGTGAGGATTATAATGAGCTAATGCTTACTGCTTAAACAGTTCTTATGTCTGTGAATCTATGTTCTTCGAAGCCTCTCCTTTATATGGCAAAGTTCAGAAACAACTTGGGCAATATCCATTCTATCTCTTTGCACTTCTGCAGAACAAGAAACTTCAATTTTCATAACAGAAATCAAGCAGTCATGAATGTGATGTTGATTTTGAGCCCTATTCCTGCTGCGAGTGTTGTTGTTGCTGCTACTTTCATCTTGAGTTTGAAGAAGCATGGCATCTACAATTTCCTCCACACTATTAGAAAGACCTGTCAGAGCAAAGTTATGCAGATTCAAACCATCTCTAAACATAATATCAGTAGGCCTCTTCCCTGTAAACATCTCCAACAGGAGGATTCCATAACTGTAGACATCGCCCCACGTTGACACCTCTCTTCCCATGCCATATTCTATATTACATGAATAAAGTGAAGATTGAAAAAGTAATTAAAAAAAAGCAAACCAGAATCAAAATCTTGCTTTTTGCATGTGTGGCCAAATGTTGAAAATCCATAATCCTTATAAACCACATAGTTTTTTGATCATATATATACACTACAAAAAAAATTGATGTTTTGTGACGTAAATCTTTGTGACGGAAATGTACCCGTCACAAAAAACGGTTTTCTGTGTCAGAAATTTCAACTTCCGTCACAATTGTGGATTCATTTTCCATTAATTGTGACGAATTTTTGGCCGTCAAGAATTCAGCTGCGCGGGAACAAAATTTTGAATTTTTGTTTGCATTTAGTAACGTAAAATAACAAATGTCATTACTAATTGCCTTCCAAAAATATTAAAAAAATTATTTCCAATTATGTGACTGTTACTACCCTGTCACAGTTGCTCTAAACATTTAATTGGCACTGTTGGTCACCGAAACTGTTGCTAAACAGATATGTTTTTTGGATATGCAGTGCCTTACTTCTGACATTGCATAAATTAAGTTTGACTTTGCATTTTCTTTGACCAGGAAATGGCAGCGTTTTATGAATTGGACCTTGGCTACTGTTTTTCATCTATTTTCAGCTCAAGTTTTGCAATCCCTTATGTTTGGCCATTAATACATGTTCTAGAGAAAGCTCAAGTACTGACGGCTTGGAGGGGAAACGGATGTGAGGGAGACGGCAGCTCTCGGAAGTCTGTCAACTTCCAGCTCCGGTGTACTTTCCGCGGAGGATCATCGATCATTTCCCACAAGAAGGCCGAATCATTCCCTGTCGATCCCGTGCTCTCTTCCACCGGTGAGGCTTGCAGTTTTTTGTTTATTGCTAGTGATTTGTGCTGCATTTAGTTTGGGTTTTCCTGCATGAATATCTCGGTAGAATATGAGTGCAACCCATTGGTCAATGATGCTGGTGATGTCTTATGGTGTTGTTTCAATGGATTTTCCTCCAAAACCGATTTGTGTATTTGAGGTTGTGGGGTCGAATGTTACGGTTGGGTTTCTATTCATTGTATACATTGAAATATGGTATAAGAAGCTAAGGAAACTACTAATTGAATTTGGCAAAAGGAAATCAGAGGCTTAGAAATATATAGGGTTTAGAGTACTCTGCTTTTTTTTTTTGGACTATGTTTATATATATATATATATATCTTTAATTCTTTAGATTTTTCCACAAGAATATTGAAATAGCGTATTGCTTTTACCAAGTTTTTTGTGAGTAAGTTGAATTGTTGGTACAATTAACAGCTTCAATGATGGCCATAGATAAGGTTTTAATGCTTTCCATGTATTTGCAGAGGACACGTTTTAATGAAATTTTTTTTTCCTTTTTCTTTTCTTTTGATAAATCTTAATAAAGTCCCTATCCAAATCAGATTAGTGTTATGCATATTGTTTGTGTTAAGATGTATATTATACAATTCGTGTTTAAAACTAAGGCAATAAAATTTTAGTATCATCTTTTAACTTTAGCTTAGCTTGGAAGTGAAAATCCAACTTGCTTGATCAATCCTATGTTTGCCTCTTTGTTTAATGTAGTCTAGCTCAATATGCAGGCAGAGAAGAAAGGAGCTGGTATGGATGGTCAAAAGATTACTTACACCTTAATCAAGCATCGGTTGTGACCTCTTTTACCATCTAGTGTAAACGGCTGAACAAGAAATTTTATTTTTATTTTTTAATTAATTGTGAGACAAAGTGCTTGACTTGTTGCCATTAAATCTATAGGTCACAAAAGTTTGAGGATCCTGCAGTAGGAGAAGCAGCTCTTGTTGCGAAATTCAGCAAGTTGCATGAGGATTTGACAAGTGGTTTCCGTGCACTTGAGAATAACGAGCCTTTATATTGGGTGATGAAGGATCTTTGTCTCAAAAGAGTTACAAAATTGCATTCAATGCATTGGAAGAAGCTTTGAGAAAATGTGAAAGTATTAATAACTCGATCCAGAGTGTCATAGAACCAAGCTCACCAACAACTCATTGTCCTCAAGGCTGTGAAGAAGTGAACCAAAAGAACAGCATTAGCAAGTCAAATAAAAAGAATGGTGCATCTAAAAAGGTACACGTATTGCATTTCAGGTGGTTGTCATGCTTGTATTCCAGGAATATCTTGGAAATTCCTTTCTTTAGTTGGTTTTTTTTTTAGTCTTTAATTTTTTTAATATTCTTTTTGGTGCATTCAGAGCTAGAAGTCATAAGTGTTGAGAATCATGATGGCTGGCAACAAATGGTTAGTTATGTGTATCCTTGTTAAACTTAATAGTTTTCAAAGATGATGTAGTGTGGAGGAATTTTCTAATATGGGTTCCGTACTTGCTGCAGGGACACTCAAACTTACAAGCACAGGTCATTGATTGTTCTTATGAATTAGAAGGGAGCATGCAGGGAATGGTATGGTGTAGTTGCAATGATTTTTGGAAATTTTAATAAATAGGAAATTGGATGATATTCCTGATATTTAGTGCCATCTCCTCATGTTCGTTCCTGAATTTTAGTGGCATGTGTTTATGTGTACTTGTTGAAGGATCAACTGCACTCAAGGGCACCAACCCTCGATGGCTATTTTGGCTCTCATCAAATTGTTCATGGAATGGTAAGATGTTCTTCTTGTTAGTGTTTTGGCTGAGAGTTTTAACTAAGGAAAGATGAAGAAATAACACACTAAAATCTGGAAAGTTTTCTCCAGTCTTTGTATTTTCGGTTGCAATGAACAAAAGCTGAAAATACAACATATAAACACTAGTTGCATGAACAGTTTTATGCTGTTGCATCTACCTAACCTGTCCATCTGTTACATGATCATGTGGCCACCATTTTTCCATTCCATACAGCCCATTACATATACCAAAAATATCCCACAACTCATATGGTTACATCACAACCAAACTAACTTAACTCTAAACTAAACTACCAAGCAAATTTGGTTACCTTAATTTGTAACATTACAAAATTAATTTTAACCAAAATACATTTAAACACAAAATACGCAACACACTTTGCAGCCCTTTACTTCAATCTCTCGGCTGCCTTGTTCTTCAACCACATGCATTTGTGCAGCTCTCTTGTTTATGCTCTTGGCTGCACCTCAACTTCATCAACACAAACATTTCTTCATGGCGTAATTAATCAACAACCTCATACACTAAAATGCCACCATTTTGACACTTCTTACCATAACCATATTTTGGAGTTTTACTAAAATATTATGATGTGTCACACCAAGAATGTGAGCATGCAATAGAATATATTTATATTGTCTCGTAGTAATTTTATTGCATAGTCAATTAAACTCGATAGCTCCAAGCCATGATGATTATTATAGCAACCAACACAACATGCAAGGACTGGTAATGCATACTCCTTAAATGGACATTAGTACTCTTCAATCTCTAGTGTGCCATCTTAGATATATAGGATCAAACTTTATATTGCAGGGACAATTGAGCACGATTGCACCCATCCATGATGCTCATTACTTAAGGCAACAAAGGACGCATGGGATGGTACAACATTCTTTTTGTTATCTGCTCATAGTTTGCAGCTTTGTGGAAATTCCTTTTAATCTTTGCCTTTTGACATGGCTGAATTGATATACATGGTATATGCTCGCAGGGGCAGTTGCATTTCAGGCCACAAAGTATTCCAAATTCTTTCAGTGTCCAGGATAGTTTGCGCGAAATGGTAAGCAAATTGTCTCCTGGAATAGATGGCTTTTCACTTCCTGTTTTAATGGGTTATGTGCAGTCCTTATGCTCTTTCCAGGACCAGTCCAACATTGGACCCTCGCAGCTGCATGGCATGGCATTGAAGCATTTACTTTCAAAGCACCTGCCTCGATAGTTTTTGCCCTTTATTTGAGCATTTCCTTGTATTGAAGGAAAAACTTATTTCATCAGTACAAAGATTTAGCCTAAACAAGACCAGCTCTTCCCATTTTAAATTTTCAACTTTTCATCTGTGCTATCAATTGCAGGTCTTTGCCGCTAATTTTGTTGCTTTGATATGGAATTTGTGCTATCAAATTATAATTTTTTTTACCTTTTACTTGCTAGGTACTTAATTATTGCAATTTGTATCTCAGCTGCTAAAGTAGGAGCATTGGATTTTTTTTTTTTTGTGTAAATCTTATTATATGTGATACACTATGCTTAGTGTACTTGTGTTAGAATTTGAATGTAAAAGATATTTTGTGACAATACAATATTATCCATTTTAATGTAAATTTAAATTTTAGTTGTGTCACAGATATGTAAATAAAAGTTAATTTTTGTATTAATTAGTACATATAGACATGATATTATAGCATGAAAACAATGTATAAGTGACGGCTGAGAACAGTGACAATTATATATCCGTGACGGAGAACCGTCACAAAACCGTCACAACAACAATGTTTAAGTGACGGCTGAGAATGGCGACAATTATATATTCGTGACGGGAAACCGTCACAAAACTGTCACAACAACAATGTTTAAGTGACGGCTGAGAACAACAACAATTATATATCCATGACGGGAAACCATCACAAAACCGTCACAACAACAATGTTTATGTGACGGCTGTGAACAGTGACAATTATATATCAGTGACAGAAATCCGTCACACAGTTGTCACAGAAGAGTGTCGTTGGCGACACAAAACAAAGGGTCACAGTTGGGCAACTGTGACGGGAATCTATCACAAAGTCGTGACTAAGCCGCACAACTGTCACGGTTAGTTGGCTGTCACAATTAAGTAACAGTGACGGTTAGCAGTCACACTACTATCACAAATGTCTAATTGTGACGGAAGAGGACCCGTCATTTAATCCTTACCGGTGGAGGCTGGCCAGAAATCCATAATGGATTGGCATATAAGTGACGGTTTGATGCCGTCACTTAAACTACATTTTTTGTGACGATAGACAGTAAACGGTCACTGGAAAGAATTTGTGTCGGGGCTATTGCGAAAGCACTGTGACGGGTTAGTTACTGTCACAGTTTGTGGATTATGTGATGAATACGTCACATATACTATACGTTGTGACGAATTTGCTTCAGTCACAGAAAGCTCTTCTTTTTTTTTTGTAGTGATAGTAACAATAACAAAGACTAAATGATGTAATTAGCCACATGTATTAGTGATAAGCACATATAAAATTTTCATATGAATTCATATCATTAGAATTTAAAAATTAGTGATATAATTATTATCAGTACAGTATAAACATGGTTGTTTATAATTGTTGAAATAGGTGATATGCATTTCTAGAAGGTTATAGAAATTGCTTAAGAAATAGATTTCTAGAATTATCTAGAATAGCATAGAGACTAGCATCTAGAAAATAACATAGAAAAATCTAGAAAAATGTAATCTAGCATCATGCTAGAAAAATCTAGAAAAATGTAGTCTAGCACCATGCTAGAAGAATCTAGAAACATGTAATCTAGCACCATGCTAGAAAAATCTAGAAAACTCAAACCTACTTTAGATGTGTATAAATAGGAAGCCTAGCTTCCATATGTAATAACAACAAGAAATAACAATTACAAAAAGCAATAAGCCTTTGCTATTAAATCTATCTACTAGTGTCCCATATTTCTTTTTTCAATTAAACCCATTATCAATTGTTCCTCCTATTCATCAATCAAACCAAGAATATCCATCTATTCAACCATCAAAAACTAACAATGATTATACCTGGGGCAGTATAACCAATGAAGCCTCGTATTCCAAGAGAGCTAGTTTGTTATGAGAAAATTGGTTGTGAAGCATCTGGGAAGAACCTCACCAGTCCAAAATCTCCAAGACGAGCATTCATGTCACTGTCCAAGAGAACATTACTTGGCTTCAAATCACAATGAACTATTGGCACATGGCACTGATTGTGCAAATAATCCAGAGTATTTGCCACACCGAGCGAAATGTTTAGCTTCTCTATAAGACTCAGATGCTTGTGTTCTTCCCCCATATTTTCACTGTGAGCTGGATGTAGCCACTCTTCTAGGCTCCCATTAACCATAAACTAGTACACAAGAGCTTTGAAATTGTTGTCCTGAAAATCAATACTTGAACATGCAGTTATAATTCTGACAAGATTTTGGTGCTTGATCTTTTTCAAGGCTTTACATTCAGCTATGAAACTTTTTGATGCTTTTGAAGTTCCAAGTTTTAGGACTTTCACAGCAACAGCCTGTGCTTCTGGCTGATTTAGGATTCCCTTGTATACAGAACCCAAACTTCCAGAACCAATCAAATTAGCTTCAGAAAAGCCATCAGTAGCTTTAGAAAGATCTCCATATGACACTTTCAATAAAGGAATTCCAAGCATGAATCCCAAATTTGTTGACTTGCTTCTTTTCCTCAACACACAAAATACAGGCAAAAGCACCGCAAGAATCAATGCAACAAGTCCACAAGGAACATAAACAATGATGATCTTCGCCTTGCGAGATAGTTTATGCTTCTTGTAGGATTTGGAGGAGCATTTAGATAGGTTCAATTGATGTATACCTGATGGAATGCAATTAATATATATTTTATGTACCTTAATACTTGATTTGAGCGTGTTTTATTCACTTAAAATTGATTAATTTGTATTTTTCTATGTTTTAGGTGGATTTGAACTTAAGAGATGAAAAATGAAGAAACATGGGCAAAATCGTAATTAAACAGAAAAAATGAAGAAGCAGTGGCAAAACCGTAATTAAGCAGACATTAGGAGCAAGGCAGTGCAGCCCAGGTGCATTGCCCAGGCGCATGGCCAGCCACCTGGGTGGGCTTGAATTTGGTCGTTTTTGTGCAATTTTATCAGTTTTAGCCCTAGATTTTAGTATAAATATGTTTTATCATTGTTGTAAAAGAGGGAGCTGACTTTCGGACAATTTTTACCATTAGAATTGAATTTTTCTCTCAAGTTTGGGCTCCTAATCTTGGGCAAGAATAATTCTAAACTAGTTATGCAATTGTGAGACTTATTTTTATTTCAATCCAATTTAATCATTCAGTTTATGTTTTTCTGTGTTTATTGTTTCTATTTTCAATTTCTCATAATTATAATTTGGATCCGTTATTTTTATGTGAGATTGGATTATTGCTAAATTGAATTCTCAATCGTATTGGGTTTTTAATAATTAGTAGCAAATAAACTTTAATGGTTATGATCCCAGTTTCTGTTAATTGTCTATGAAAAATATAAATTAGATTAAAACTTTGCAACGTTTGTAGAGTTTGTCTTTATTTGGCTTTTTCTTGTTCTTGATTATTTTCTGAGATAAATTCAGGTCATGTTGATTCTAGATTTAATTTCAGAATTTATAACTAATTCATGATTGTATCTGGATTAGTTTATTTTAGTGAGAAATATAGAATAATTAGGCTGTGCCAATTATTTATGCCAAACTGAATGAAGAATTGAAATTTTTATGTCTATGATCAATTGTTTACTAGTCTTATGAATTATTCTGATTCCAAGAGTTTCTCTTATTTATTTCTTTTCAGTATTTACTAGTTTTGATTTAATTTAGAATATTTTGCAAGCAATCTAAAACCCCCCATTTTTATATTTTTAGTTTAGTGTTATACTAGGATAAAATTTAAATTGGAATTCAATACAGTCCATGTAGATTCGACTTGGACTTACCACTACTATAGTTCTGGTAAATTCAATATTATAATTTTGGTGTTTATGACACGAATCAATACCTCCACAAAGCCTTGTGTTTCCCATTATGGAAAGTGCACTTGCATTGCTGAACACTCCCTGAATGGGCACCTCGCCTTTGAAACCATTGAACGATAAGTTCAAAATGTTCAAGAAGCGAAAAGTCTGCAAAAACGTCGGGATTGTTCCTGGTAAGGTGTTGCTGGACAAGTCAATCTCTTCAATTCCTCTCAAAGAAGCCAAAGATGAGGGAATGTTCCCTTGCAATGATTTTCTGTACAAATACAAATACATCAAGCTTGTGCAGGCACCAAGAGCGCCAGGAATTTCATCATTCAACTTATTATCATGAAGATCCAGATAAGGAAGATTTGCCAGATTACCTACTTCTGTCGGAATAGGACTGGTCAAGCTGTTGCTGGATAAATCTAATGCAATGGATAAGGATGGCAAGCCAATAAGCTGTTTAGGAATAGTGGGTGAAGCTGTTGTTAGAGACGTTTAATCTCATGAGAAAACTCAAATTTCCAAGGTGGGGAGACAACTTACCTTGGAGCCTGTGTGAGCTGAGGTCCAGTACCGTGACCCTCTTGTGCCGTGCGCCACAAGTAACTTCTCTCCACTCGCAGAAATGCAGAGATGAATTCCAAGAATTCAGAATTCCATTAGGATTTTTGGTTATCTGCGACTTAACAGCAAGCAAGGACAGCTTGTTGGTCTCGTTGTTCCCTCCAACTACCGATCGCATGGTCAGGGCTAAACAAATGACAACATAGGTGTTGGTTCGCATGAAAACTGACTGAAATATCCTCAAATTGATGCTCATGCATAGCTCATCCATTTTGGACTGCTACTAAAGCACTACTGGACAATGAAAATATATGATTCTATGGCAAAATGCATCACTCTCTCTCATCATTTATATACGCTTACCTTCTCTTAGAGATGTTGGTAGAAAACATAGGCTTGTGACTTAATGAGGATCACCATTGATTTCCATACCACCAGACGAAGACTCTGCTATCTTATTTTTCTCCGTTAAGTATTATATTAATATTTGCTAAGAAGAAGATTTTTTGAGTTTACATTGCCAGACTATGAACCAAACATTATTAATTGAAAAAAGAAATAAATAATAATACTTGAAACGTACTCGTCAAAAGCGACAATTATCATGGATCAACTTTAGAAATGAAAGTCAAGTTTGTCTGTAATCCGTGCGTTGGACTTGACCCACTGGAAATGGAAGTGAGGTAGAAAACCATCCAAAAATGGAAATAAAAAAGATTCCATAACTGTGTTGGAAGTAAAGATGTTTTGAGAATTGTGAAAAAGGTTGTGTAATATTATTCAATGAACATAAATATTTATACAGAGATTGATGGGAGTAGCCGCCACCTACACCTATACCCTAAATATGTATATAACACTTTTTAACCTAACAGTAGATAGTAAATACAATATATAAACAATAATAAAATGTAACTACACGTGTACATATTATGTTCTAACATGCCCCCTCAAGATTGAGGTCGTTCACGAACACTAATCTTGGAACGCATGGACTGCAATGGACCACGAGAGAGAGGTTTAGTAAGAGCATCGGCAAGTTGATCAGAACTTGAAACATGAGATACCCGAAGATGACCTGCAGCCACTCTATTGCGAACAAAATGAAAATCAACACCAACATGTTTCATTTTGGAGTGAAACAAGGGGTTGACACATAAATATGTGGTTCCAATATTATCACAATACACAACTGGTGGAATTTTAAGAGATACTTGAAGTTCACGTAGGAGAGATTCTAACCAACAGACTTCAGCAGTAGTATTAGCAACAGCTCGATATTCAGCTTCAGTAGAGGATCTCGAGACAGACTTTTGTTTCTTAGAAGACCAAGAAATTGGGTTACGACCAAGGAAAACAATATAGGCAGTGGTGGAAGTACGATAATCTTTATTACCAGCCCAATCAGCATCAGAAAAAGCATGGAGAGATAAAGGAGAGTTACATTGAAGAAACAAACCGAAGTGACTTGTGCCTTTCAAGTATCGAAGAAGATGTTTAACCCTAGGAGGTGCTAAAAGGATTTTAGGCATGGAAATACAGAGAGACAGAACCGAGAGAATTATGTTTCGTAATCAAAAAGGGTATTTTGATAAGGTTTTGACTAAGTTTTCTATACAAACTGCTGCTCCTGTGAGTGTTCCCTTAGCTAATCATTTTGATTTGTCTTCTAAGCAAAGTCCCTTTACTAGTTTAGAAAAGAAAGAAATGATGAGTGTTCCTTATGCTAGTGTTGTGGGGTCCATTATGTACACTATGATATGTTCTAGGCCTGATGTTGCTCATGCAATTAGTGTCCTTAGCCAGTTTATGTCAAATCCAGGAAAAGAGCACTGGGAAGCTCTTAAATGGTTGTTAAGGTATTTAAAAGGAACTGCAGATAGTGGACTGATGTTTAAACACTGTAGTGAAGGTGTTGTGCTTAATGGTTATGTTAACTCTGACTTTGCTGGTGACAAAGACAAGATGAGATCAACAACTTCATACATGTTTACTTTATGTGGGAATTGTATAAGCTAGAAGTCCCAATTACAACCTATTGTAGCTCTCTCTACAACTGAGGCAGAGTATATAGCTACAACAGAGGCTATGAAAGAAGCCTTATGGTTAAAAGGTTTGTTAAAAAAGCTTAGATTATTACATAATGAGGTAACTGTATTTTCTGATAGTCAAAGTTCTATATATTTGTGTAAAAATCCTATTTTCCATGAGAGGACTAAACATATAGATGTGAGATTTCATTTCATAAGAGATGTTATTGAGATGGGGCTGATTCAAGTGTAGAAGATAACACTGAAGACAACCCTTCACACATGGGCACCAAAGCTCTTCCTTCCAACAAGTTCAAAAACTGCAAACAGCTCCTCAGAATTGAACCGGGGTGATCTTTGAGGACCTAGTAGCTGTGAAGCTGAAGTGTAATTCTTGCTTATTTGTTTTTTGAGTTATTTATGTATCAAGGTGGAGATTGCTGTAATAATGATACATAAACTAGCTCTATTGTACTAAACGGTGTCACTTTGGCTGTAATAAGTTGTACGCACCATTTTATCTTTTTCTTTTAATAGCTGGTTGCAATAGTGTATATTGGTAAGTTTTCAGATTTGGGGGTTTTAGGTTTTGAGTTTTCCTGATTGCATCTGGTTTTTACTCTCTGGTTTTCCCTTTTGTCTTATTCTTCCTCTTCTTTCTTAAGTTTCTAGGTTATCTCTTTCATGGTGGATGAGATAGGTGAGAGAAGGTGTAAAGGGGCTTCGGTTGGGTTGTTTTGTGAGAGAGAGTTAGTTTTGTTTACTAGATTGTAAATCTTCATAATAATAAGCAAGGGTTCCTTTGGTGGAGCTACAAGAAGATATAGGCAAATTGCTGAACCTCTATAATTCTTTGTGTTCTTTCTATTTCTTGCTTTCTATTTTCTGTTATTCTTTTCTACAACACATAAACTCATAGACAAAGCTTTGAAATCATTTCCCTGAAAATCAATACTTGAACATGCAGTTATAATTATGACAAGATTTTGGTGCTTGATCCGTTTCAAGGCTTTACATTCAGCTATAAAACTTTTTGATGCTTGTGTTTAGTACTTTCACAAAAACAGCTTGTGTTTCTAGCCGATTCAGGATTCCCTTATATACAAAACCAAAACTTCCAGCACCAATCAAATTTGCATCAGAAAAGCCATCAGTAGCTTTAAGAAGATCTCCATATGATACTTGAGAGAAAGTTATTCCAAATGGTAATCCCAAATTTGCCGACTTGCTTCTTTTTCTCCACACACAAAATATAAGCAAAAGCATCATAACAATCAATGCAACAAGTCCACAGGCAACTGAAACAGTGATTACCTTCACCTTGTTAGAGAGTTTATGCTTTTTGTACAAATTGGTGGAGCAGCTAGACAAGTTCAACTGAGGAATACCTCCCCATAGCTTAGTGTGTCCCACTAGAGAAAGTGCACTTGCATTGCTGAACACTTCCTGAATTGGTACCTCACCTTAAAAATCATTGAAAGATAAATTCAGAAGCTGCAACGAATGAAAAGTCTGCAAATACAATGGGATTTTTCCAGTCAAGTTGTTGTGAGAAAAATCAATTTGTTCTATTCCTCTCAAAGAAGCCAAAAATGAGGGAATGTTTCCTTGCAATGAGTTTCCCTGCAAATAGAAATACGTCAAGCCTGTGCATCTACCAAGAGTTTCAAGAATCTCACCGATCAACTTATTTTCTCCAAGACCCAAATATGGAATATATACCAAATTACCTACTTCCATAGGGATGGGACCAGTCAGCTTATTCTGGGATAAATCTAATCCTTGAGATAAGGATGACAAGCCAATAAGTTGTTTCGGTATAGGACTGGTGAGATTGTTTTGAGAAAGATCCATTATTGTCAAACTCTTACATCCTCCAAGACTAGATGGAATGCTCCCCTGCAAGCTGTATGCTTAACGATGTCAGATTTCCCAAAGAAGGTAGTATAACACCTGAGAGTTTATTTACGTCCATAACCATCCGCTATAGTTTTTGTAATTTAACCATTGAGGTGGTGATGCGTGTCGTAAACACCAAAATTAATTACTGAATTTAAAACACTACCGTAGTAGCAGCAAGTTCAGGTCGATTCCACATAGACTGATGATCAAACTATTTCTATTCCAATTAGAGCAAAATTAAAAAGACAAAAGGGGGATTTTATGTTGGGAAGTTCAATTATTAAAGCAAAAAATTTAATAAATATCGAAAATAACAATAGAGAAAACCTTGGGTCAGAGTATCTTCAATTACTAAAGAACAGGTGATCACAGACAGAAATATATCCAAAAAAATAATCATTCAATGTTAGATTGAATAAAATAGCACGGTCAATTTTATTCTAACTCTCACAATTAATTAATTCAGATACGATCGTAAATTAATCCTAATTCTGAAATATCTAAACCAACGTGATCTAAATCAAATCAGAACAGCATTAAGAACAATAGCAACCAACAATAAACAAGTCCTAGAAACGTTGTAAAACTTTAATCTATTATGCATTCTACTAAGAAATTAACAAAAGCTTAGCATGCAATTATTAAAATCAAAGTGCTACTAAACATAGAACATTCAATACGATTGAATTCCTAATTAGCAAATACCCAATCCACAAATAATTATAACGGATCCAAATTATAATCAAAAGAGAATTGAATAATAAACAAATAAATTGGAAGAACACAAATTGAATAATTAAAATTGAATTAAAACTTATAAACCAAGTCTCACACCTTATACTTTAGCAATGAACGATACTCTTACCCAAGAGAAAGATTTAGCTACTCATAATTATTAGAAATCTCAATTCTTTGTTGTTTTTGTTCTAAAAACGGCTATTCCCTTTACAATAATGATAAAACATATTTATACTATAACCTACGGCTAAAAAGTCACAAAAACGAGCCTAAACGCTCAAATTCACTCCCATCCAGGCGCCTGGCCAGGCGCTTGGGCATTGCACCTGGGTTGCACTGCCGTGCTGCCAACGTCCAGTTAATTACGGTTTTACCACTGCTTCTTCAGTTTTTCTATTTAATTACGATTTTGCCACTGTTTCTTCATTTTTCATCCCTTTAAGCTCAAATCCACCTAAAACATAGAAAAATAAAAATTAATCTATTTTAAGTGAATAAAACATACTCAAATCAAGTATTAAGATATATAAAATATATATAAATTACATCCCATCAGGTGGGTATAGAACCAGTTAATTGGTTGTGATCTATATTTAACACCTCTAAGTTGATGAGATTTCCAATACCAGTGGGAATGCCTCTGTGGATCCAATTACTTGCGAGTGATAACGTCTGAAGATTTGTTGACAAGTTGCTCACCGATTCAGGCAGAGTTGCTTCAAAGTTGTCACTACAAAAAAAGTGATCAGTTGCTACGAATTTTAGCCATAAAAATATTGATTTTTAGCTAAATGGTGTTTTTTCTCACATTCTCCAGATTTGTAGCTAATCACTAAAAATTTCATACAAATCAGCTACAAAACATTCATTGTAGCTCAATTTTGTAACTAAAAACTCAATTTTTTAGGCGGCAAAATTTTCCTCCTTCCAAAATTATAAATGTAATGTTCTTTTGCTCCAAACAATTAAGTTTGTGTGTAATAGTGTATTTTAGGTACAAAAAATTTTGTAGCTCAAATATAATATGAACACCTACAAAAAAATTTGTACCTAAACTAAAACCGGTGGCAGTTTTGTAAATATACAAAACTTATGTCCTATTTTTTATTTGACCAATTTAATTTTCTCCCTTCTACCTCCACCTACTCCGGAGTGTCTCAAACAATCAGACAGTAAAATAGACAGGGGAGATTGAGAGCTGAAATGGTGGAAAGTAGGAAACCAACACCATCGTTTTGCTTCCTCCACTAGCTTCCTCAAGTCATCAGCTTCACCGTAAAGAACATATTGCTACCTGAGGCTCTAGACTTAGATCTGCATTGTTCAGCCTTTCCAACTCCTATCAGCAGCTGTGATTGTCGACGCCACCCAGACGAAGATCCTTCTTAGAGATCAAAGTGCAGCACCTCATATATTCGAGAACCCAGCAAAATTTCCAAGTTAATGTTAGTTATTTCCCCATTTTGGATATTTATCTTTCTATTAATCTATTTTCTCCTTTGTTTATTAGGTCCTTTATTTACTGTTTTTGATTCTTTCTGGTTTGGATTGGTAAATGGAGATGCTATGTTTTCTATTACATACCCTACATTCTATAACATGTAATTGTTTTTGTATAATTTCAAACTTGTTGAGCATATAAAACTGGTAACCATATGTTTCTATTTGCTTTTTGGGAAATGATAAATAAACGGGTAGAAGTATTCTCATTTACTAGTATCCCAGAGACCACTTAACTATATCTGTAAAATCCAAGCTCTTCAATGAACCGGTTTAAAAAAAATTAGAAGAAAAATTAGCAGAGGTGTTGGCATTTACTAGCCTCACAGAAACCACTTGACTAAAGTATGACCAAACCCATACTCAACAGTTTTGTAGATCCCTCAGTTTATCACGGTATACAAGAGATTAATAAAGGAGTTGCAACCATGTACAAATCTTGACAAATCTTATATGCCTCTATTTAAAGAAGCTCTTTAATTAGTAGATCCTCCACATAAATTTCCCTACTGATTTAATTTCAGCTACTACTGTTCTTGACCCTGGGAAGATTAAAAGGCTCAAGAGTCTCTTTGGCAGCTCTGGCTGATTAAGGTCTTCCACATACATATTAAAACTATAAGGTCTGCTTGAGTTTTTAAACATTAATGTGTAAACAGCCCAGTACTTTGTCCTCTGATATACAAGCCATAGGGGCAGCTGTAGTTGTAACAAAGTATAATATTTTGCATTTTTTGTATTTTCTATCTTGGAGTGGATTATAATGCAGTGGATAGTGTTATACTATTCCTTTGTATATATTATCATTCATTTAATTACTTAATTTATACATGTAATCTCCCACCCCAATGTAAAAAAAAAAAAAAAAAAAGTATACTCAAGGTAAATATTTTATTATGAAATTAATAATTTAATTAGCTAGATGTGTTTGAGTACATTCCCTTACATATATATCACTCTTAGTCTCATGAACAATCAAGCATGTCGTTTATTAAGCCTATGTTATTCTTGCAACAAGTCTGTTTCTATGCATGATGTTTGTTATCCTAATGTTTTATTATGAAAATCTCATGGATTAAATTCAAGCGATGTACTAAATGTTTCATTTATTATCTCACTTGGATTTTGCACAACCAACATATATATGTATTGTTCACTTAAATTTTAATGAGGAACATGTTCTTCTCTGAATCTATTAAATCATGAAATTATAGTAAAGTTGAATATGACAGAAAATTTTAATTACACTATAAATTTCGTTTGCAAACAGAGGTAATCACCTGCCTATATCAATGGGGTCTCTTTCAAAGAATATTCACATCCATGAATGTCTTTTTTTTTTTTGTTTTCTTTATCTTTTATTGTCTTGTGTACAAAATTCTTGCTTGGCTGCTGTGGTTTACTGGTTGAAATATTACTTAACAATGGGCTAGCTGTTTTTGTTTCCTGTGCTTTGCAATTTTCAGTCAAAAATTATAGAGAGCATTAATTTATTTATAGAAAACACATTAGATTAGCTATATCCTTGGTCTGTCTTTTCCACATTATGTATCTCTTCTTCAAAAATGCTACTTCTTTACTTCAAAAACTCACACAACTCACCCCTCATTAACCATCATTATGGATGGTAAAGTCTAACAATTTGCAAAGAGACTCTACTTTTCTATCATTCTTTTATTTTCTTCTAACCAAACAAACAAAATTTCCTTATTTCCTTTTCGGTTCCCATATTTCCTTCCCCATCCTCTCATTTTTTCTATCCTACGAATCACAGCCTTAATGAGTACAAAAACTAAGAAAAATAAATACAAACAATGTAGTTGAAAGTAAGACAGAAAACAAAAAATTCTATAAAGATAGACTTGCAAATAATTGTATAAATGTAGGCAAACCATAATTAGTTGATTCCTCAATTTCAAAGAACAACCTCCTTTCCAATACTCACATATAACATTAATTAGTTTGTGATTTAAATTTTGTATCTGATTTGGATAAATATTTATTTATGGATTGCTCTACTTATATTACAAATAAAAAATCAGTGATAGCCAGAAACGAATGAAACATAATAAAAGGTATGCAAAACAATCCTAGAAATCACTTGATCATAACATTGTACAAATCATTTTGTTGAGTTAATAATTTCCTCAATTTAATTGAACTACCTCCTTCCCAATCCGAAGCTTAGGCATCAATGCAAGCATTTTCTGCATGCCTTTATTTCATCATATTTAGACTCAAGACTGATTTTTCTCTTTCTTTTTTTGGCTTCACATATTTTGAACTGATCACTTTGACTCAGCTATTCTTCTTTCACAATAGGCATAACTTTCCAATTGCTTCTCATTAACTGCATTGACATTGATTTATATACATAGTAATAATCATCTTTGGTTAATGACAACTAATTCTATACATAGGAATACTCAACTTTTGTTAAAGAAGTAGCAAATATTTGGATTCCACATTAATTAAACTATGCCATTCCTTTTGCATGCTTTCTACTTGATGCGTGTCGTAAACACCAAAATTAATTACTGAATTCAAACACTACAGCAGTAGTGGTAAGTTCAGGTCGATTCCACAGAGACTGATAATCAAACTCAATCTATTCCAATTAAAGTAAAATTAAAAAGACAAAAGGGGGATTTTATGTTGGAAAGTTCAATTATTAAAGAAAACAATTTAATAAATATCGAAAATAACAATAGGAGAAAACCTTGGGTCAGAGTATCTTCAATTGCTAAAGAACAGGTGATCACAGACAAAAATATATCCAAAAATAATCATTCAATGTTGGATTGAATAAAATAGCACGGCCAATTTTATTCTAACTCTCACAATTAATTAATTCAGATACGATCGTAAATTAATCCTAATTCTGAAATATCTAAACCAACGTGATCTAAATTAAATCAGAACAACATTAAGAACAATAGCAACCAACAATAAACAAGTCCTGCAAACGTTGTAAAACTTTAATCTATTATGCATTCTCCTAAGAAATTAACAAAAGCTTAGCATGCAATCATTAAAATCAAAGTGCTACTAAACATAAAACATTCAATACGATTGAATTCCTAATTAGCAAATACCCAATCCACAAATAATTATAACGGATCCAAATTATAATCAAAGAGAATTGAATAATAGACAAATAAATTGGAAGAACACAAATTGAATAATTATAATTGAATTAAAACTTAAACAATGTCTCACACCTTATACTTTAGCAATGAACAATACTAAATCAAAGAGAATTGAATAATAGACAAATAAATTGGAAGAACGCAAATTGAATAAATATAATTGAATTAAAACTTATAAACAATGTCTCACACCTTATACTTTAGCAATGAACAATACTCTTTCCCAAGAGAGAGATTTAGCTACTCATAATTGTAGAAATCACTTTTCATTGTTGTTTTTGCTCTAAAAACGGCTACCCTATTACAAGATAACTTAAACCTATTTAAACTAAAAACCTAGGGCTACAAAACACCCAAAAACGCGTGTAAACGGACCAAAATCGCGCCAGCCCAGGCGCCTGGGTTGCGCGCCTGGGCAAGCGCCTGGGCTGCTCTGACTCGCTGCTTCGCAGCAGCAGAAACCACCGGCCAGGCGCCTGGGTTAGAGCCTGGCTAATTTGTCTGCATTCTTTTAATTACAGTTTTGCCCTTTTTCTTCAAATTCTCTTCCTTGATGTCAAAATCACCTCAAATATAGAAAAACATATATTAATCTATTTTAAATGAGTAAAACATGCTTAATTTAAGTATCAAGGTATATAAAACATAAATAAATTATGATCTATCATAGGTTATTATTATCTTGTGGATGCCGGATACACAAATGGTGAAGGTTTTCTTGCACCATTTAGAGGGACACGTTATCACCTTTCGGAGTGGAGAGTTGGTGGTGCACCACAAAACCGGGAGGAATACTTTAACATGAAGCATGCATCTGCACGTAATGTAATTGAGATGTGTTTTAGATTACTTAAAAAGCGTTGTGCCATATTAAGGAGTCCATCTTTTTATCCAATCCAAACACTATGTCAAAATCACCTAAAATATAGAAAAACATATATTAATCTACTTTAAATGAATAAAACATGCTTAATTTAAGTATCAAGGTATATAAAACATAAATAAATTATGATCTATCAGGTGCCCATTTGGAGTCAAGTCCAAACTTTTTATAATGGGTTGAATTATTTAACAAGAAATAATGTGGATTCTGCTGCAGGTGGTGCTTTATTAAATAAGTCCCAAAAAGACGTGTTTTTGTCTGATTTTCATCACTTTGATGCCACAGTGCTTCCCTGACTGGATCCCAGATTCCGTCCTTGATCTCTGCGAGATAAGACAATGACATCAAACTGAGGGCCAGTGGTCTCACCGGCGTTCCCACTTAGATGCCTAAGTCAGTTACGAGGCAAATCCTAGAAACCTTCTTCAGGTTTCCCTCAGGTATCACACCACGTAGCCTACCTAGAGTTCTGCGCCACGGGGCCCTCCTGAAACTGTCAAAGATGAAGATGGCGATTGGTCTAGGGATGTTAGGGAGTGTTTAGGGTTCAAATCCTGAGAGAACCGTCCCATTTCCACTGGTGGGTGTCATCCACAGTGATCTTTGTGGGCATTAAAAGATGCCTGGGAGGTTCTCTGACCTATATCCCAAAAATCCCCATAACAGTAACCCCCAAGACTAGCCCCATTTTAAATTGGGGTGGTCTTCCCTCTTGCTGGGTAGAAAACCTTCATGGACCTTCTCAACCTATCTGGAACAAATCAGCTACCGGCTGGCATTCGAGTCAGGCCCGCTGAGCAAATAAAAAGAAGCTCTAGTTCATTCGGGACCAGGGCCGGACCTCAGCAACTGCCTGGAATTCGAGTCATGCCAGCTGAGCAAATAAAAAGAAGCTCTAGTTCATTCAGAACCTGAGCCTGACCTAAACTAGCGGCTGGAATTCGAGTCAGGCCCGCTGAGCAAATAAAAAGAATCTCAGCTTCATTCAGAACCTGGGTCTGACTTCAGCTGTTGGTTGAACTGCGATTCAGGCCCGTTGAGGAGATAAAAAGAATCTCTGGTTCATTCGGAACCTGGGCCTGACTTCAGTTACTGGCTAAAATTTGAGTTAGGCTCGCTTAGCAAGTAACAAAAAGCTCTGGTTCATCCGGAATCTGGGCGTGACTTCAGCTACCGGCTGAAACTTGAGTCAGCCCGCTTAGCAAATAACAAGAAATTTTGGTTCATCTGAATCTTGGGTCTGACTTCAGGTACCGGCTAAAATTCGAGTCAAGCCTATTGAGAAGATAAGAAAAATCTCTGGTTCATTCCGAACCTGGGCCTGACTTCAGCTACCGGCTGAAATTCGAGTCAGGCTCGCTTAGCAAGTAACAAGAAGCTCTGGTTCATCCAGAACCTGGGCCTAACTTTAGCTACTTGCTGAAACTCGAGTTAGGAACGCTTAGCAAATAACAAGAAACTCTAGTTCATTCAGGATCTGGGCCTGACTTCAACTACTAGCTGAAATTCGAGTCAAGGCCGCTTATCAAATAACAAGAAACTCTGGTTCATCTAGAACCTGGGCTTGACTTCAGCTACCGGCTGAAACTCGAGTCAGGCCCACTGAGCAAATAATAAGAAGCTCTAGTTCATTCGGAACCTTTGCCTGACCTCAGCTACCAGCTAGAATTGGATTCAGGTCCACTGAGCAAATAAAAAGAATCTCTGGTTCATTCGGAACCTGGGCTTGACTTCAGCTACCGGCTGAAATTCGAGTCAGGCCCGTTGAGCAGATAATAAGAATCTCTGGTTCATTTGGAACCTGGGCCTGACTTCAGCTGCTGGATGAAATTCTTGCCAGGCTTGTTTAGCAAGTAACAAGAAGCTCTGGAGCATCCAGAATCTGGGCTTGACTTCAACTACCGACGGAAAGGGTAGCTGAAATTCAACTAAAGCCCGCTTAACAAATAACAAGAAACTCTGGTTCATTTAGAACCTAGGCCTGACTTCAGCTACCGAATGAAATACGAGTTAGACCCGTTAAGCAGATAATAATAATCACTTGTTCATCCGGAACCTGGGCCTGACTTCAGCTACCGGTTGAAATTCGAGTCAGGCCTGTTGAGCAGATAATAAAAAGCTCTAGTTCATTCGGAACCTGGGCCTGACCTCAGCTACTGGCTGGAATTGGAGTCAGGCCCGCTGAGCAAATAAAAAGAAGCTCTAGTTCATTCATACCTGCGCCTGACCTTAGATACCGGCTGGAAATCGAGTCAGATCCACTGAACAAACAAAAAGAATCTCAGGTCCATTCGAAACCTGGGCCTGACTTTAGCTACCGAAAGAAATTCGACTAAGGCTCGTTAAGCAGATAATAAAAATCTCTGGTTCATTTGGAAATTGGGCCTAACTTCAGCTGCCGACTAAAATTCGAGTCAGGCTCGCTTAGCAAGTAACAAGAAGCTCTAGTTCATCCCAAACTTGGGCCTGAATTCAGCTACCGGCTAAAAGGGTAGCCGCAATTCAAGTAAAGCCCGCGTAGCAAATAAAAAGAAACTCTGGTTCATCTAGAACCTGGCCTGACTTCAGCTACCGCCTAAAATTAGTGTCAGGCTCGCTTAGCAAGTAACAAGAAGCTCTAGTTCATTCTGAACCAGGGCCATACATCATCTACCGGTTGAAATTTGAGTCAGGCTCGCTTATCAAGTAACAAAAAGCTCTTGTTCATCTGGAACCGGGGCCTGACTTAAGAGCAGAAATTCGAATCAGGCCCGTTGAGCAGATAATAAAAATTTCTGGTTCATCTATAGCCTGGTCCTGACTTCAGCTATCGGCTGAAATTTGAGCTAGCCCGATTAGCAAATAACAAGAAACTCTGGTTCATTCGGCTCCTGGCCCTGACTTCAGCTATCGGCTGAAATTCGAGTCAAGCCTGTTGAACAGATAGTAAGAATATTTGGTTCATTTGGAACTTGGGACCGACTTCAGCTACCAGCTGAAATTCGAGTCAGCCCGCTTAGCAAATAACAAGAAAGTCTGGTTCATCCGAAACCTGGGCCTGACTTCAGCTACGGGCTGAAATTCTTGTCAGGCCTGTTGAGTAGATAATAAGAATCTCTAGTTTATTTAAAACCTGGGCCTAACTTCAGCTACCGGTTGAAATTTGAGTCAGGCTCGCTTAGAAAGTAACAAGAAGCTCTGGTTTATCCAAAACATGGGCCTGACTTTAACTGCCGGCTGAAAGGGTAGCTGAAGTTCAAGTCATGCTCGCTTAGAAAATAAACAAGAAGCTCTGGTTCATCTGGAACCTGGGCCTAACCTCAGCTATCGAATGAAATTCGAGTCAGCCTGTTTAGCAAATAACAAGAAACTCTGGTTCATCTAGAACCTGAGCCTAACTTCAGCTACCGAATGAAATTCGAGTCAGGCCCGTTGAGTAGATAATAAGAATCTCTGGTTCATTCGGAAGCTAGGCCTGACTTCAGCTATCGTCTAAAATTCATGTCAGGCTCGCTTAGCAAGTAACAATAAGCTATAGTTCATTTGGAACCAAGGCCTGACATCAGGTACCGGTTCAAATTTGAGTCAGGCTCACTTATCAAGTAACAAAAAGCTCTGGTTCATCTAGAACCGAGGCCTGACTTAAGCTATAAGCTGAAATTCGACTCAGGCCGGTTGAGCAGATAATAAAAATTTCTGGTTCATCTATAGCCTGGTCCAGACTTCAGCTACCGTCTAAAATTCGAGTTAGGCTCGTTTAGCAGATAGTAAGAATATTTGGTTCATTTGGAACCTGAGCCCGACTTCAGCTACCAGCTGAAATTCGAGTCCGGCTCGCTTACCAAATAACAAGAACCTCTGATTCATCCAGAACTTGGGCTTGACATCAAGCACCGGTCGAAAGGGTAACTGAAGATCAAGTCAGGCTCACTTAGACAACAAACAAAAAGCTCTGGTTCTTCTGGAACCTGGGCCTAACCTCAGCTATCGGCTGAAATTCGAGTCAGCCCGCTTAGCAAAGAACAAGAAAGTCTGGTTCCTCCGAAACCTGGGCCTGACTTCAGCTACAGGCTGAAATTCTTGTCAGGCCCATTGAGCAGATAATAAGAATCTCTAGTTTATTCGAAACCTGGGACTAGCATCAGCTACCGGCTGAAATTTGAGTCAAGCTCGCTTAAAAAGTAATAAGAAGCTCTGGTTCATCCAGAACTTGGGCCTGACTTCAGCTACCGGTTGAAAGGGTAGCTGAAGTTCAAGTCAGGCTCACTTAGAAAATAAACAAAAAGCTCTGGTTCATCTGGAACCTGAGCCTAGCCTCAGCTATCGGCTGAAATTCGAGTCAGCCTGTTTAGCAAATAACAAAAAACTCTGGTTCATCTAGAACCTGAGCCTAACTTCAGCTACCAAATGAAATTCGAGTCAGGCCCGTTGAGCAGATAATAAGAATCTCTGGTTCATTCGGAACCTAGGCCTGACTTCAGCTACAGGCTAAAATTCGTGTCAGGCTCGCTTAGCATGTAACAAGAAGCTCTAGTTCATTTGGAACCAGGGCCTGACATCAGCTACCGGTTGAAATTTGAGTCAGGCTCGCTTATCAAGTAACAAAAAACTCTGGTTCATCTGGAACCGGGGCCTGACTTAACCTATAAGCTGAAATTAGACTCTGGCCCATTGAGTAGATAATAAAAATTTCTGGTTCATCTATAGCGTGGTCCTGACTCCAGCTATCGGCTGAAATTTGAGTCAGCCCGATTACCAAATATAAAGAAACTCTGGTTCATTCGGCTCCTGGGCCTGACTTCAGCTACCGGCTGAAATTTGAGTCAGGCCCGTTGAGCAGATAATAAGAATATTTGGTTCATTTGGAACCTGGGCCCGACTTCAGCTATCAGCTGAAATTTGAGTCTGGCTCGCTTACCAAGTAACAAGAAGCTCTGGTTCATCCAGAACCTGAGCCTGACGTCAATTACCGGCTGAAAGGGTAACTGAAGATCAAGTCAGGCTCGCATAGACAACAAACAAAAAGCTTTGGTTCATCTGGAACCTGGGCCTAACCTTAGCTATCGGCTGAAATTCGAGTCATCCGGCTTAGCAAATAACAAGAAAGTCTGGTTCATCCAGAACCTGGGCCTGACTTCAGCTACCGGCTGAAATTCTTTTCAGGCCCATTGAGTAGATAATAAGAATCTCTAGTTTATTCGAAACCTGGGCCTCACTTCAGCTACCGGCTGAAATTTGAGTCAGGCTCGCTTAGAAAGTAACAAGAAGCTCTGGTTCATTGAGAACCTGGGCCTGACTTCAGCTATCGACTGAAATTTGAGTCAAGCCCGTTAAGCAGATAATAAGAATCTCTGGTTCTTTTTAAACCTGGGCCTGACTTCAGCTATCGGCTGTAATTTGAGTCATCCTGCTTAGCAAATAATAAGAAGCGCTGGTTCATTCGGCTCCTGTGCCTGACTTCAGCTACCGGCTGAAAGGTTAGCTGAAGTTCAAGTCATGCTCACTTAGAAAATAAAAAAAAAAAGCTATGGTTCATCTGGAACCTTGGCCTTATCTCAGCTATCGGCTGAAATTCGAGTCAGCCCGCTTAGCAAATAAGAAGAAAGTCTAGTTCATCTGGAACATTTGCTTGACTTCATCGAGCGGCTGAAATTCTTGTCAGGTTTGAATAGCAAATAATAAGATTCTCTGGTTTAACCGGAACTGGGGACGGACTTCAGCTATCGGCTAAAAATTGAGTCAGGTCTGTTCAGCCGATAATAAAAATCTCTGGTTCATTCGGAACCTAGGCCTGACTTCAGTTATCGGTTGAAATTCGAGTCAGGTCCGTTGAGCAGATAATAAGAATCTCGGGTTCATAAGGAACCTGGGCCTGACATCAGCTATCGACAGAAAATCGAGTCAGCCCACTCAGCAAATAACAAGAAACTCTGGTTCATTCGGCACATGGGCCTGACTTCAGCTACCGGCTAAAATTTGAGTCAAGCCCGTTAAGCAGATAGTAAGAATCTCTGGTTCATTTGAACTTGGTCTCGACTTCAACTATCAGCTGAAATTCGAGTTCGGCTCGCTTACCAAGTAACAAGAAGCTCTGGTTCATGCAGAAACTGGGCCTGACTTCAACTACAGGCTGAAGTTCAAGTCATGCTCGCATAGAAAATAAACAAGAAGCTCTAGTTCATTTGGAACCTGGGCCGAATCTCAGTTATCAGCTGAAATTCGAGTCAGCCCGCTTAGCAAATAAAAAGAAAGTCTGGTTCATTCAGAACCTGGGCCTAACTTCAGCTATCGGCTGAAATTCGAGTCAGGCCCATTGAGCAGATAATAAGAGTCTCTGGTTCATTCGGAATCTAGGCCTGACTTCAGTTAACGGCTGATATTCGAGTCAGGCCCGTTGAGCAGATAATAAGAATCTCTGGTTCATCTGGAACCTGATCCTCACATCAGCTATCCGCAGAAAATCGAGTGAACCTGCATAGCAAATAACAAGACACTCTGTTTCATTCGGCTCCTGCGCTTGACTTCATCTATCGGATGAAATTTGAGTCAGGCCCATTGTTCAGATTGTAAGAATCTCTAGTTCATTTGGAACCTGGGCCCAACTTCAGCTACCAGCTGAAATTCATGTCCGGCTCGCTTAAGAAGTAACAAGAAGCTCTGGTTCATCCAGAACCTGGGCCTAACTTCAACTGCCGACTGAAAGGGTAGCTGAAGTTCAAGTCATGCTAGCTTAGAAAATAAACAATAAGCTCTGGTTCATCCGGAACCTGGGCCTGACTTCAGCTACCGGTTGAAATTCTTGTTAGGCCCGTTTAGAAGATAATGAGAATCGCTGGTTCAACCGGAACCTGGGCCTGACTTCAGCTATCGACTAGAATTCGAGTCAGGCATGTTAAGCAGATAATAAGAATCTCTGGTTCATTCGGAACATAAGCATGACTTCAGTTTTCGGCTGAAATTCAAGTCAGCCCGCTTAGCAAATAACAAAATACTCTGGTTCATACGGATCTTGGGCCTAATTTCAGCTATCGATTAAACTTTGAGTCAGGCCCATTGAGCAGATTGTTAGAATCACTGGTTCATTTTGAACTTGGGCTCGACTTCATCTACCAGCTGAAATTTGAGTCAAGGATGTTTTGCAGATAATAAGAATCTCTGGTTCATCTGGAACCTGGGCCTGACATCAGCTATTGGTATAAAATCGAGTGAACCTGCATAGCAAATAACAAGACACTCTGGTTCATTCGGCTCCTGGGCCTGACTACAGCTATCGGCTGAAATTTGAGTCAGGCCCATTGTGCAGATTGTAAGAATCTCTAGTTCATTTGGAACATGGGCCCGACTTAAGCTACCAGTTGAAATTCGAGTCTGGCTCATTTACCAAGTAACAAGAAACTATGGTTCATCCTGAACCTGGGCCTGACTTCACCTCCGGCTTAAAGGGTAGCTGAAGTTCAAGTCATGCTTGCTTAGAAAATAAACAAGAAGCTTTGGTTCGTCTTGAAGCCGGGCCTAACCTCAGCTATCGGCTGAAATTCGAGTGAGACCGGTTAGCAAATAATAAGAAAGTCTAGTTCATCCAGAACCTGGGCCTAACTTCAGCTACCGGCTGAAATTCTTGTCACGCACGATGAGCAGATAACAAGAATCTCTAGTTTATGCGAAACCTGGGCCTGACTTCGGCTATCGGCTAAAATTTGTGTCAGGCTCGCTTGGCAAGTAACAAGAAGATCTAGTTCATCCTGAACCTGGGCCTGAATTCAACTACCGGCTGAAAAGGGTAGCTGAATTTCAAGTAAGGCTCGCTTAGAAAATAAACAAAAAGCTCTGGTTCATCTGGAACCTGGGCCTAAACTCAGTTATCGGCTGAAATTCGAGTTAGCCCGCTTAGCAAATAACAAGAAAGTTTGGTTCATTTGGAACCTGGGCCTGACTTCAGCTACCGGCTGAAATTCTTGTCAGGCCCGTTTACCAAGTAACAAGAAGCTCTGGTTCATTAAGAACCTGGGCCTGACTTTAACTGCCCGCTAAAAGGCTAGCTGAAGTTCAAGTCATGCTCGCTTAGAAAATGAGGAAGAAGCTCTGGTTCATCTGGAACCTTGGCCTAACCTCAGCTAGCGGCTGAAATTCGAGTCAGCCCGCTTAGCAAATAATAGGAAACTCTGGTTCATCCGGAACCTGGACCTGACTTCAGCTACCGGCTGAAATTCTTGTCAGGCCCGTTTAGCAGATAATAAGAATCTCTTGTTCATTCGAAATCTAGGCCTAACTTCAGTTATCAGCTGATATTCGAGTCAGGCCCACTGAGCAGATAATAAGAATCTCTGGTTCATTCGGCACATAGGCATCACTTCAGTTATCAGCTGACATTCGAGTCAGCCCGCTTAGAAAATAACAGAAAACTCTCATTCATATGGATCTTGGGCCTGATTCCAGCTATTGGTTGAAATTTGAGTCAAGCCAATTGAGCAGATTGTAAGAATCTCTGGTTCATTTGGAACATGTGCCCGACTTTAGTTACCAGCTGAAATTCGAGTCCGGCTCACTTACCACGTAACAAGAAGCTCTAGTTCATCTTGAACCTGGGCTTGACTTCATCTACCGGCTGAAAGGGTAGCTGAAGTTTAAGTCTTGCTCGATTAGAAAATAAACAAGAAGCTCTGGTTCGTCTACAACTTCGGCCTAACCTTAGCTATCGGCTGAAATTCGAGTGAGACCGGTTAGCAAATATCAAGAAAGTCTGGTTCATCTGGAACCTGGGCCTGACTTCAGCTACCGGCTGAAATTCTTGTCACGCCCGTTCAGCAGATAATAAGAATCTGTGTTTTATGCGAAACCTGGGCCTGACGTCGGCTACCGGCTGAAATTTGAGTCAGGCTCGCTTGGCAAGTAACAAGAAGATCTGGTTCATCCTGAACCTAGGCCTGACTTCAACTACCGGCTGAAAGGGTAGCTGAATTCCAATTAAGGTTCGCTTAGAAAGTAAATAAAAAGCTCTGGTTCATCTGGAACTTGGGCCTAACCTCAGCTATTGGCTGAAACTCGAGTCAACCCGGTTAGCAAATAACAAGAATATCTGGTTCATCAGGAACCTGGGCCTGACTTCAGCTACCGGCTAAAATTCTTGTCAGGCCAGTTTAGCAGATAATAAAAATCTCTAGTTCAATTGGAACCTGGGCCTGACTTCAGCTATCGGCTGAAATTCAAGTCAGGCCCGTTGAGTAGATAATAAGAATCTCTTGTTGATTCATAACATAGGCCTGACTTCAGTTATCGACTAAAATTCGAGTCAGCCCGCTTAGCAAATAACAAGAAACTCTGGTTCATATGGATCTTGGGCCTGATTTCAGCTACCCGCTGAAATTCGAGTCAGGCCCATTGAGCAGATTGTAAGAATCTCTGGTTCATTTCGAACTTGGGCCCGACTTCAACTCAGGTTCACCTAGAAAATGAACAAAAAGCTCTAGTTCATCTGGAACCTGGGCCTAACCACAGCTATCGGCTGAAATTCGAGTCAGCCCGCTTAGCAAATAACAAGAAAGTCTGGTTCATCCGGAACCTCTGCCTGACTTCAGCTACCGGCTGAAATTCTTGTCACAACCGTTGAGCAGATAATAAGAATCTCTGGTTTATGCGAAACCTGGGCCTGACTTCGGCTACCGGCTAAAATTCGAGTTAGGCTAGCTTATCAAATAACATAAAACTCTGGTACATCCGGAACCAGGGCCTAAATTCACCTACCAGCTGAATGTCGAGTAAGGACCGCTTAGCAAATAACAAGAAACTGTGGTTTATTTGGAACCTGGGCCGAACTTCAGCTACCGGCTGAAATTCGAGTTAGGCCCGTTAAGCAGATAATAAGAATCTCTTGTTCATTCAGAACCTAGGCCTGACTTCAGCTACCGGCTTAAATTCGTGTCATGCTCGCTTAGCCAGTAACAAGAAGCTCTGGTTCATTCAGAACCTGGGCCTGACTTCAACTAACGGCTAAAATTCGAGTCAGGCCCGTTAAGCAGATAATAAGAATCTCTTATTCATCTGGAACATGGGCCTGACTTCAGCTATCGGCTGAAATTTGAGTCAGCCCGCTTAGCATATAATAAGAAACTTTGGTTCATTCGGCTCCTGGGCCTGACTTCAGCTACCGGCTGAAATTTGAGTCTGGCCCATTTAGCAGATAGTAAGTATCTCTGGTTCATTTGAACCTGGGCCCGACTTCAGCTATCAGCTAAAATTTGAGTCTGGCTCACTTACCAAGTAACAAGAAGCTCTGGTTCATCCAGAACCTGAGCCTGACGTCAAGTACCGGCTGAAAGGGTAACTGAAGATCAAGTCAGGCTCGCATAGACAAGAAACAAAAAGCTCTGGTACATCTGGAACCTGGACCTAACCTCAGCTATCGGCTAAAATCCAAGTCAGCCCGCTTAGCAAATAACAAGAAAGTCTGGTTCATCCGGAACCTCTGCCTGACTTCAGCTACCGGCTGAAATTCTTGTCACAACCGTTGAGTAGATAATAAGAATTCCTGGTTTATGCGAAACCTGGGCCTGACTTCGGCTACTGGCTAAATTTCGAGTCAGGCTAGCTTATCAAATAACATGAAACTCTGGTACATCTGGAACCAGGGCCTAAATTCAGCTACTGGCTAAAAGTCGAGTAAGGACCGCTTAGCAAATAACAAGAAACTGTGGTTTATTCGGAACCTGGGCCGGACTTCAGCTACCGGCTGAAATTTGAGTTAGGCCCGTTGAGTAGATGATAAGAATCTCTTGTTCATTCAGAACCTAGGCCTACCTTCGGCTACTGGCTAAAATTCATGTCATGCTCGCTTAGCCAGTAACAAGAAGCTCTGGTTCATTCGGAACCAGGGCCTGACATCAGCTACCGGCTGAAATTTGAGTCAGGCTCGCTTATCTAGTAACAAAAAGCTCTGGTTCATCAGGAACCGGGGCCTGACTTCAGCTATCAGCTGAAATTCGACTCAGGCCCGTTGAATAGATAATAAGAATCTCTTGTTCATCTGGAACCTGGGCATAACCTCAGCTATCGGCTGAAATTCGAGGCAGCCCGCTTAGCAAATAACAACAAAGTCTGGTTCATCCGGAACCTGGGCCTGACTTCAGCTACTGGCTGAAATTCTTGTTAGTCCCGTTGAGCATATAATAAGAATCTCTGGTTCATTCGGAACCTAGGCCTGACTTCAGCTACCGGCTTAAATTCGTGTCATGCTCGCTTAGCCAGTACCAANGCTTAAATTCGTGTCATGCTCGCTTAGCCAGTACCAAGAAGCTCTGGTTCATTCAGAACCTGGGCCTGACTTCAGCTAACGGCTGAAATTCGAGTCAGGCCCGTTAAGCAGATAATAAGAATCTCTGGTTGATCTGGAACATGGGCCTGACTTCAGCTATTGGCTGAAATTCGAGTCAGCCCGCTTAGCATATAATAAGAAACTTTGGTTCATTCGGCTCCTGGGCCTGACTTCAGCTACTGGCTGAAATTTGAGTCAGGCCCATTTAACAGAAAGTAAGAATCTCTGGTTCATTTGGAATCTGGGCCCGACTTCAGCTACGAGTTGAAATTCGAGTCCGGCTCGCTTACCACGTAACAAGAAGCTCTTGTTCATCCATAAATGTTGATGCGTAAGCACTAGGGTCATGAATATTCTTTTTAATTCTTGAACACTTTCTTCGTATATGTCATCCCATGTGAAGTTGGCTCTTTTTTCTCATCAAATAGTTTAGTGGTCCAGTTATTCTCGACAAAGCTCTTACAAAGTATCCCACTAAGACATGAAATCTTCTCACTTCAGTGACAGTGGTAGGCCACTCCCAATTCAACACAGCCTCCACCTTTTGAGCTTCGACATAAATTCCATCGGTTGAGACAACATGATCAAGAAATCGTACTCGGTTTAGACAAATTTTGCACTTACTGAATTTGGTAAAGCAAGTATCCCATCTAGGTCAGCAACACACATCACATATGCTTCGCAAGCTCCAATTTATCTCTCGAATAAAAATCAAGATATCTTCGAAACACTCTATTCATCAAATCCATGAACACTATTGAAGCGTTAGTAACTCCAAATGACATCACTAGGAAGTTGTACTGTCTTGGAAAAGTTTGATTCCCAAATTTTCAACAAATGATAGCACGATCTCATATCAATATTTGAACATACTCTAGCTTTTTGTAGTTGATTGAACATGTCACCAATCTATTCTAGAGGATACTTGTTGTAGATAGCTACATTATTCAATTGTCGGTAGCCAATACACAACTTTGCTGTCATCCTTCTTTAAAAATAGCATTAATGCTCCCCATAGCGATGCACTCGATCGAATAAAACCTTTACCGACAAGGTTTCGTAACTACTTATTCAACTAAGTTAGAGCCATTCGATACAACAACAACTACATAAGGACAGTAATTGGGATTAAGTAGATCACAAGACTAATTTCCTTTTTTGGTGGAAACTCTGCAAAATATATTTGATTTTTTTCTTAACCCTTGGTACATTGTCCATTCTAACCTCACTGACTCAAGATCGGAGACTGTTATGGTTCTCTGAGTTAGATTCTTAATTTCTTGCCTCTTCATTTCCTTGAGTCAGATTCTTTATAAGCGACAAATCATACTCGTCATCGAAAGCAATATTGAATTGATCACAACTACGTTGCAAACTAGTCTACTCTATCATCCACCCACTGTGGGCAATATCTTCAAGCGGGAAATTGTAGTTTTAATTGTATCCACATCGAGGCACTTCAAATCCTCTACTAGGATCGTCATTAAACTTCGCTAGTCATGTTACAACTACAGTAGAATGTATAGAGTCATTAAAGCTCACAGCTTCTAAACTTGTAGACAACTACATAGATGGTATAGAAAAACCATCTCTGCCCAAGGTATGAGTTGCGCTCTTAAGAAGGTCTTGCGTAAGTCTCTTTTTATTGTGGTGAAAATTGATAACTCGCAAGTGCACGAATCAACAAGTAATAAAGTGGTTTTGATACTAGATCTATCCACCTTTTCATGGAAGCATTCAGAACTACAATAAAATATTAACCGTGAATATGAATCAAAATCAAACATGCATTTAAAACTAAATAGTCACAATAAGGATATATCATAATCCTTATAGACAATTAGTTACACATATTCTTAAGAATGGCCATCAAATATTCTAAAGAAAATATAAATCAAATAACAAAAAGAATTGAGAAGAGAGAAACAAATCCATTAGTGCCGAATTTGGTCTCCAATCTTCATTCTCTTGCTTCTCCAAAATATGCTTCAAGAACAAGGTTAAGATCCTCAAGAAGTGCTGGCAGAAAATCCTCCTTGATTAAGAACTAGTGAAGCCAAAATCTTCTATGTAGAAACCCTCAAAAACTCAAATAAAAACCTAGAACTCTAAACCTCATTGTTGTGAGTATGGTGAATGGTGGAATTGGCTGAATAGTCGAATGGTGTGTGTTGGCTGAATGGTGAGTGAATGAATAATGCTTTAAGGTGCATGGTATTTATAGGAAAGGTTCTATTAGCTTAACCTAGGAAAAACCCTAGAGTTATTATCTAACCCTAGATCTTATTCCAATCTTATAGGAGATAATATATTATCACAATGAAAATTCCCATAATTCCTCAAGATGGCCAGCCCTCTAGGGCATATTTAGGTCATTGGTGCCTCACATTCACACTTAGATAAGGAAACAATCCAAATCCCTTTAGGAATCTAACTTCTCTCTAATTTTAATTCCTTCTCTAATTATTATTCCAATTAATATAATTAGAATAATCTGACCTCCCATGTGGCATATGATGTGGCAATAATTGTACACCTGGCTGGAGAGTGATGATATGGCAGTCCATGCATAGGTGTCATCCTAATAGGCAAAGACACATTCCTTTTTATATCTTCAATGTACATCAGGCAGGTTCAAAGTACACTTTGGATGACCAAATGACCTCAGAATTCACTGATTCCAGTCCAAAAGTTAGGTATATGTCTTAACTTTCTAGGAATATCTTGATCATATAAAATGGACATCGGGAAGGCATTAAAATTTCAATTTGTTCAATAAAGTGTAAGTTTTCTGCAACTGTTGAAAATGTTGATCTTGTAAATCAAACTGGTACTGATTTACGAATCCAATTGCAATTAAACTTTACAGAATTTAAGATTAATGAATCAAGAATCATTTTCAACTAGAACTGCACAAAACCTCCAAGTGAAGCTCTAGATATGGTTTTCTCAGGTTAGATTGCGCAAAAATATAGTAAATTCTAGCATTTGCCTTTTTTTTTTCTCTAGAAATAGAAAAATACAATAATTCGGTACTTTTCATTAACAATTAATTCAAAACCATCTAAAATCCAATTTAAAATATGGCATAAAAATAGTAACTTTTTATGCCTATCGAATACCCCCAAATTGAACTTTGCAAGTCCCTAGCAAAGAAAGAAAGAACTAAAAACTCAATTCCTATAAAATCCCCAAGTACATTGATAAGGTGCCTCAAAGATTGCATAATCATATTAATTCAAATGTAATTTCCAAGTAATCATGCAATTCAATACCTTATCTTCTATCCAGCATAATCATCACTTTCAATGTGTGTGTGTGAAATCAAATAATACAATCAATGTCATGCAATTGAATAAATCTACACTAAATAGAAATTATAAAATATGAACCACCATATGCTTGACATAATTAATAGCTCTCCACTAATGGAGATCAATGCATTACCTTGAATCATGAGGACTTTATAAGCTTGTAATGTAAAGGCTAAAGGGTAATGGTTAGAAGAAAGAAAAGGATAGGACGATAAAATTCAAAGAAAGAAAACATATCAATAATATGCTTATAGAACATTTTGTTTTCTCCTTTCAAATACACTTTTCTTATTCCCTTCCTTCAAAATTCACAAAACATCTAATGCAAGAGCTTAATAAAATATATAATATCCTCAAATAACTACTCAAAAACACATTCAGAGAGTAATGAAGGGACAAATTATATTAATCTTGCAAACAAGATTATAAACTCAACAGTGTTAGATAAGAAATCTGTCGTTCAACGAGGAAGACAATCTGGTATTTATCCAGATTGTCAAACGCAAACTACCAAGTCATTTTGCATAATGGCTTTTTGACAAATTAAATAAGGAAAAACAAAATTAAGTGAAATGGCTAACAAACTGGACTAAATAAGGAAAATGACAGATATTTATCAGAACGACATCGTTCTTGATTAAAACTTAAAACACCAAATGAAACGACACCGTGGACATTCTTAACAGTAACATTCCATGGTTGATTTTTGAAAGGAAAAGGGAAAGCTGCGACTAGTCATTGCTTCCAGAAGTTTATGTGCCATTCCCGTCGGTTATGGGAGCCACCAATTCTTCCCCACTTTTAGAAAAGTCATCCTCAAGTGGTTGAATTTGGGAAAGGAGCATCATCAGACGGAATGAAAGGCTTCAGATCAGCAACATTAAAAGTTGGGGAAATCTTCAAATCATCAAGTACCTCAAGAAGATAAGAGTTGGGGCCTAATTTCTTAAGGATTTGAAAGGGGCCTATTCTTTTCATCTTCAACTTGTTGTAAGTACCTGCTGGGAACCATTCTTGACGAAGATAAACCATGACAAGATCTCCTTCCTGGTAAATTTTCTCTTTTCAATGTTTATCTGCTGCTGTCTTGTATTTGTGGTTGGCTGTTTCGATTTTGGCTTTGATTTCCTTGTGGAACTGAATGTAATTATCAACAAATGTAGTAGCTCCCTTGTGGTTAGGAAATAAGATAGTAACAAGATCCACTATATTGTTAGGTTCCTTGGTATACACAATAAAAAATGGGGTCATTCCAGTAGTCCTATTGAGCATGTTGTTTTATGCAAACTCCGCCTGAGGTAGGACTGAATCCCACTGCTTAGGTTTGTCTTTTGATAGGCTTCCTAAAGTCCTGTTGACCATCAGTTTGAGGGTGGTAGGAACTACTAAATTGCAATTTGGTGTGAAATTTCTTCCACAAAATCTTCCAAAAATGATTGACAAATCTAACATCCCTGTCTGAACTAATTGACTTAGGAATCCCACGAAGCCTAACAATTTTCTGAAAGAACAGATTAGCAAAATAACTAGCATCATATGCTTTCTTGCAAGGCAAGAAATGGGCCATTTTAGAGAAATGGTCAACTACCACAAAGATTTAATCAACTTTCCTAGGAGTCATGGGTAGACCTAAGATAAAATCCATAGATAATTCTTCCCAAATAGTGGCTGGCACAGGTAGAGGAGTATGCAAGCCTGTGTTCTGAAGTTGTCCCTTTGCTTGATGATAAATAACACACTTCATCACAAAGTTTGTAATATCAGTCTTGAGTTTAGGCCAATAAAACCTTTCAGAAATAGCAGCTATAGTCTTGTCACGGCTAGTGTGTGCTGCAAGACCTCTAGCATGCAGGTCTTGAATAATAAAGTCCCTCAGTGAAGTTCTAGGAATGCACAACTAATTTCCCTTGAACAAGAAACCATCGAGGATATGGAAATCCTCTGTCTTGTTATGTTGAGAACATTGAGTCCATATTGAGGCAAAGTCTTCATCTGTGGCATAAAGATCATTGAGACGCTCAAACTCTTGCAGATCGAATTTAAGAAGGGTGAGCATAATAGATTTTCTACTGAGTGCATCAGATACTTTGTTGTTGAGGCCAGATCTATGATGAAATATATATTGAAATTTCTATAGGAATTCAACCCACCTTGCATGTAGATCATTAAGTTTTTTTTTAGAGTTCAAGTATTTCAAGGGATGATGATCACTGTGTAAGATGAAATCTCTAATTACAGCATATAACTCTTGTTTAAATGTTGTCCTTTTTGCCTAGCAGCACACAACTTCTCACTAAAATATTCAATCTTCTTTCTTGAATTAAGACTGCCCCAATGCCTATCTTTGAAGCATCAGTCTCCACTTCAAACACTTTTTCAAAATTAGGCTAAGCCAAAACTGGTGCTTGAGTTAACTTTTGTTTCAATAGATCCAAGTTATCTTGTTGTTCCTGTTCCCACTTGTACTCACCTTTTTACAAGTGTGAAGTCAAAAGGGCTACCAGTTCAGTAAACCCCTTAATGAATTGTTTGTAGAAAGTGGCTACGCCATGGAAACTCCTTAACTTAGTCACTGTTTTGGGAGGTAGCCAATCCAATATAGCTTGAATCTTTTTGGGATATGTGTGAATACCATTTTTACTAATGATAAACCCAAGAAATATGAGTTTTCAGTAAAAAATTCATATTTCTGTATGCTGAGATACAACTTGGTGTCCCTAAGAACCTGAAACACCTGCCTTAATTGATCCAAATGTTCTTTGCAGTCTTGGCTGTAAATCAAGATGTCATCAAAATAAACCACAACAAATTTCCCAATAAAAGGTTTGAGTACCTAATTCATCATTCTCATAAAGGTGCTAGGAGCATGGCACAACCCAAATGGCATGACTTGCCCCTTATACAACCCTTCCTTAGTTTTGAAAGCTGTTTTCCACCATCACCTAGCCTAACTTGAATTTTATGATAGCCACTCTTGAGATCTAATTTGGAGAAGATCATTGACCCTTCAAGCTTGTCTAACATGTCCTTCAACCTAGGAATTGGAAATCTGTATTTCACTGAGATTTTGTTGATGGCACGACTGTCTACACACATTCTCCATGTGTTGTCCTTCTTGGGCACCAAGAGGGCTGGAACTGCACAAAGGCTTAGGCGTGGTCTAATAAGGTTCTTGTGTAGGAGACCATCAACAATGCCTTGTAAAATTTGATGTTCAGAAGGGCTCATCCTCTAATGTGGAATATTTGGAAGGCTGGCTCCAAGACTTAGGTATATATGGTGCTAGATGTCTCTCATGGGAGGTAATTCATTTGGTAATTCTGCTGGAGACAAGTCCTGAAATTCTTGTAGATATGGTTTGACCGCTTGAGGGGTTAAAGTACTGCTCTCTTTGCAGTCTTTGAGGAGGAAACCCAATAGAAAATCAATTTTCTTCAATTGGTTTTGAAATTGTGGTCCAGTTGAAGTTATAAGCAGGGTTTTTTTGTTAGACTACTTTGGGGGTGTGTACTGGTTTAAGGCCATAGGGAGTAGGGCAATCTTTCTGGTATGCCATTGAAAGGAATAAGTATTAGTATGCCCATCATGCATAACACACTTGTCAAATTGCCAAGGCCTTCCTAACAAAAGATGGCATGCATCCATTTTCACAACATCACAAGTTACAGTGTCCACATAATTAGAACCAATTGATAAAGGTACTTGACAAAGCTCAGTTACCTTGGTGTCAACTCCTTTTTGAATCCACCTAATTTTGCAAGGCTTAGGGTGAGTAGTAACTGGCATTTGGAGAGCTTTTACTAGAGCCATTGATACTACATTCTCACTGCTTCCTCCATCAATGATCACTTCACAAATCATGCCATTAATGGTGCACCTTGATTTGAAGATGGCAATCTTCTGAGTTGGTAGAGGATTTTTGATAGATAGTAGCAGTTTTTGAAGAATGCACAATATGGGTTCCTATTGATCTCCAGTTAATTCCTCAATCTCCTTTGAGAATTCTTCCCCAGTTGCTTCTATTTCCTTTTCAAATTCATTAAATTCTTCATGTATATTAAGAACCTTTCACTGTGGGCATTCATTAGATTTGTGCCCCAGTTGATTGCACCTGAAACACTTCAAAGGAAATGGATTTTGGTAAAGGTTGCTCTATGGTTGGGGGGGGTTTATGTTTGGCTGAAAAGGTATTTTATTTTGAGGCTTGGTGCTTTGGTTTGGGAGTGGTCTTAGAGTAGGAGTGTTTGTGTTTGGTAAGTTGGATTGGGGATTTGATCTCTGTGGGGGTTTGTCTGGGTAAAAGTCAGCTAGGGGTTTTCCATTTGTTAAAAGGTCTGGATGATGAAGTTGTTTTAGAGAACTGTCTCTCCATCCTGTTGGCCATGTTGATTGCTGCATTCAGTGTCCACAATGGACTAAGTTCCAACTTATCTTGAATTGGGGTAGCTAGACCATGTATATACCTAGCTACTTGTTGCCTTTTAGATTCTTGCAAATTATTTCTAGAGCTAAGTCTGAAAAATTCTTCAGTGTATTCACTGACTGACCTCCCTTTTTGCATACAGCTATGGTATTGCTAATACAGGATTTGGTCATAGTCATCTGGGAAGAACCTGGACTTCAAAAGTTGTTTCATTCGATGCGAAGATCGAATAGGTTCTTTGCCTTCCTTTCTCCGATTCATCTGCATCTGTTCCCACCAGGCTGAAGCTCCTCATCTCAGCTTATAAGCAACTACGTTGACTTGTTGATTTTTGTTGATGTTCATGTATTCCAGAAATGTTTCTACATGTTGTAGCCAGTCTAGGAAAGCTTCAATGTGGAGGTGTCCATGGAAGCAAGGCAAGTCTACCTTAAGTTTAAAATCATGAGATTCAGTGTTGCGATTGTACCTGACTTGGTTTCCCATCTGTGACTCACCAAATTGGTTACGAAAACGTCTCCTTGGTTCCTCAAATAGAGAGGCTTCTATGTCATCATCAGAGTCTTGTAAATCAGTGGTATGGTGCCTGGGTGGATAGTTAGGTGTGTGGAAATGGGGTGGTGGTGAAAGATCTATAAGGTCTAGTGGTTCAGATCTGGTTTGAAACAGAAAAGACTTAGCATGAGTATTCACCGGAGGTGGTCGAGCAAAGTCTCGATCCCGTGTTCCCGATTGCAACTTATGCGAATGGTTAAGAATCAGTTGAGAAAGAGATTGACAGATTTTGATGGTTAAGTTATCAATCTTCTGTTCAACCCCTTAAAGAGCCTACCCAAAGGGCCTTCATGGCTTGTTATTCCACAACAGCACGGCTGCAACCTTCATCGACGTTGGTCATGGCAGAAACACGCCGAGCTCTGGGCTCAGATACCAATTTGATGCATGAGCTTGATAAAATATAGAATATCCTCAAATAACTACTCAGAAACACATGCAGAGAGTAATGGAGGGACAAATTATATTAATCTTGCAAACAAGATTACAAACTCAACAATGGAAGATAGGAAAAACTGCCATCCAACGAGGAAGACAATCTGGTATTTATCCAGATTGTCAAATGCAAAATACCAAGTCATTTTGCATAACGGCTTTCTGACAAAACTAAATAAGGAAAAAACAAAATTAAGTGACATGGCTAACAAACTGGACTAAAAAAGGAGAATGACAGATATATATCAGAACGACACCATTCTTGATTAAAACTTAAAACATCAAATGAAACGACGCCGTGGACATTCTCAACGGTAACATTCTGTGGTTGGATTTTGAAAGGAAAAAGGAAAGTTGCAACTAGCCATTGCTTCTAGAAGTTCTTGTGCCATTCCTGTCGATTATGGGCACCACCGACATCTTTCTTCAACATTTTTTTTTTCTTTTCAACATCTGTTTTTTTCACTTTTTTCTTTTCTTTTCTTTTTCATTTTATTTTTTCTTTTCTATTTTTCTTCTTTTTCCTTCTAACCCCCAAATTTTTCTTTTTCATACCTTGCTCAAACTTCTTTCTCCATATCAAAGATTCATAATAGCCAAATTTCACCATCATCAACCACCCCCAAATTATTTTCTACTTTACTCCACCAAATACAAATTTATAAAGGCATATATCCATGTCAACATAAGCTCTCTTTAATAAATGTGTATAGGGTAGGAAAATATATTTAGGCTAAGAAAGGAAAGTCAAAGTGGTTTAAAGAACAAAAAGTCTCCAGTATGCAATCTTTTATGCATCCTAAAAATGGCCTAAATCATATTTCAAGTAATGCATCTCTCTAGGATTATGCAAGTTCTAGAGTTCAAAAATAATCACTCTAGTTTAATGCAAACCTTCTTCAAAATACAATCTAAATCATGCATATCTTATAAAGTGCTCAAACTGGTTTTGAAAGTAACAACATGTGAATTTAACTTTAGGCATTATAAAGTATACAAAAGCAATTCAACTACCTAAGAATCAATTTATTCACAATCATATTATTATCATAGGCTAATCAAAGTACACTTTGGAAAACTAAATGAACTCCGAATTCACTTATTTCAGTTTCAAAAGTTAAGTCTATGTCTTATCTTTCCAGGCATATCTTTATTGCATAAAATGGACATCACAAAGCCATTCAAATTCAAATTTCTCCAAGAAAGTGTAAGTCTGCTGCAACTGTTGAAAATGTTGATATTGTAAATAAAATTGGTATTGATTGGATGATCAAACTGAAATGAAACTTAATAGAATTGAAGCTTAATGAATCAAAATCATTTAAAACTGGAATCGCACAAAACTTCAAAGTGTAGCTCCAGATATTATTTTCTCAATAAAGATTGCGTAGAAAGACAATAAATTCCAGCATTTGCCTTTCTTTCTCTAGAAATATACATATACAATAATTCAGTACTTTTCATTTACAATTAATTCAAAACCAGCTAAAATCCAATATAACATATGGCATAAAAAAGTAACTATTTATGCCTATCACAGCTCTTCAGAGCTCTCAACAATTGATTTGTAACTTCTTGGTGTACTCAAATGGCGTTGGGAGAGGTTATTTATACGAGCAAACCAAAAAGACACTTCACTATAGGAATGGGTTGCACCAAATGTTCCACTCCCTAGGAATGTATACTTAGAGCTTTGATACCAAGCTAAAGGGACCCACTCTGGACATCTCCCAAAGATTCTCTAGAAAGACCCCGCCTAAGGATGATTCAATCGATTTCCCATTTGGTCATCATGTAAAACCATCCTTGGAAAATAATTGAATGACAAACGGAAAGTAAATGAAGAACATATACGATGTAGAAAACTAGATAATACAAATATAGTGCAGAAGCATAATTAAATAAGTTTAGACCACACATCAGAGTCATCTAGAAACGAGTTCAAAAAATACAAGACAAAAATACAGTTCTAAAGTGAATCAAATTAGAATAGTACAATAGCTAATAAATGAAAGAAAAACAGCAAGCATGGAGAAGCAGAAGATCTCGATGTCAACAGGTAGACCTGTCAATTGCAGCTATAACCTAAGGAATAAAGTTAAAAGAGAAACTGTGAGATATGAATATCTCAATAAGTGCCCCTAGCTAGCACAAAATAGATACCCAGTATGTAAAATGTTTTTATGCTAAAAATTTTACTTCACTCATTTGAAAATGAAATACTCTCAACTTCTATGAAAATATCTTAAAATCAATAAAACATCATCATTGTCACCAATCACATAAATAATAAGAACCATCATCATCATCATTACAACCTCATCAACAACACCAGCGTCGTCATCACATCATTACATTATCATCATCATCAACATTATCATATCATCATCATCATCATAATCCTCATCATAATAAATGTATACCATCATATCATTGTCAAATCATCATATCATCACCCTTCTAATCATCAACATAAACATCATCACCATATATGCGTGCTATCATATCATCTTCCTTATCATCATCACTGGAATACCCATGACCACACTATATACCGATGTGCCAAACGACCCTAAGCGTCCTGATGGCGTCACAAAGGAGAGAGGGAATACTCATATCAACCTTTCCAGCATCCCAGAAAGCATTGAGGCTGGGATCTCCGCATCTCTTTCTCGCTTGCAAGTCTAGTAAAGGATGGCCAATATATAGCACGCATAATATCATCATATAGAGCACTGATACTAGTATGTATTTATATCAAACTACAAATTATTAGAAAACTTTTTAAAATTGCACAATGACAAAATTTATCTAAAATCATCAGTTTACCAAACAATTCAGAAAATCGCAATTCAAATCCAATTCAATACAATTTCTAAAATTTCAAATCTTGAAAACCCATAAATCACTTATAATTAAATCACCGATGTCATGCATAGATTATAAATCATTAAAGCATATTTAATTAATCCTAATTGGTCCATGGATCAGCTCACGACGCAGCTCGAGTAATTAAAAGTATTCACCAAAGATTCTCTTAATTGCCGAAATATACATTTCTTGAGTCCTTAATTACTCCTAGAAACTAGTAGTTACTAAAGCTGCAAATCAATTTTGATAATTACAAAATAGACAATATCAATCAATTACCCAAAATTGGAGATTTTTTATTTCTCCCAAATTAACCAAAATTGAGCCTTGAGCCAGATTCTCGTGACCTTTAATTTTAGTTAATTTTACTCTCAGACAACCCAATTTTGATCCACAAACTCGACCTCTGTTCAAATTTGGGCATTTTTTTGTTCCAAGTCCACAAACTATAATTTATACACCTAAACAAAATTGAAGACAAGATAAGCTAGAATTTACCTTCAATTTGATGATTGTTCAACGTAGGTTACTGGAATTTGAGTTTTTTCAAAACCGATCAAATTAAAGACATAGGAGGCTTGCCCAAGACCCCTTCAACATGTTAGGACTAATGGTGAAAGATCTCAAACCGCTGGTGAGCCCAACCAACTCCACAAAGGCAATGAGGATGTTATAGATGTTTGAATGTGGCTTGATGGACGGCCTATAAAATGCAATTTTTGGTAGAAATATTGTGGCTAGAGTTTTCTTTGGGGAGGATGATGTCTCAAAATGCATGCACTATGTTTTATTTATAGGCATCTTCAAGTGCCATCTGTCCCCACACCGTTACAAAACCAATTTTTCCTACTTTTGTTCTTAAACAAGCATAAAATAGCGACATTTTATGTTGAATTGCTCCAAAATGTCTCACGCTAATAAAATAATGTCATCTAATGTGATAAAATATTAAGTAATTACAGTCTGATAAGTTGGCAAGTTAGTCTTATGTTTCAATTGATCGAGAATAAAAAAGTTATAGTAGAAAGTCCATAACTTAAAAATTACAATTCATAAATGAACATGTGACCAGTCTTTGAACTCGTATTGACGGTGTGACGACCCGGATCTAAAAAACTAGAGTAAGTGTGTTCGGGTGCAAAGGGCACTGGCAGGCTACCTTACTGGCAGAGATCGGTGTCCAATCCCACATCGCCCGGGTGTGGAAAAGGGGGTCATGTGGTAATGGTTCAAATGTAAAGTAAGCACTCTCTTAACAACCAAGGCCTTTTCAGAGAGTTTGGCTTCAGAGTTGGAAGAACTCTAGGGTTAAGCGTGCTCTGTTCAAATGTAAAGTAAGCACTCTCTTAACAACCAAGGCCTTTACAGAGCGTTTGGCTTCAGAGTTGGAAGAACTCTGGAGTTAAGCGTGCTCCAGTTGGAGCATTCCTAGGATGGATGACCCCCTGGGAAGTCTGACAAAAAACTCCATACCGTCTGAAGTGCGGTGGCTAAATTGGAGACAATATTGGTTGGAGAGAGAGTGTGGTGTTACAAATGGTATCAGAGCCTGTACCCGGCCGGAAATGTGCCAAGCGAGGACGCTGGGCCCCAAAGGGGGGTGGATTGTGACGACCCGGATCTAAAAAAGCTAGAGTAAGTGTGGGCGGGTGCGAGGCACTGGCAGGCTACCTTACTGGCAGAGATCGGTGTCCAATCCCACATCGCCCGGGTGTGGAAGGGGGGTCATGTGGTAATGGTTCAAATGTAAAGTAAGTAAATAAGATATGAACGAAAAGTAGATAAAATAAGCACCATAATAAATCAACAAGTCATAATGAATAAATAAGAAACAATGTATATGAAGTAGGTGGGAATGACAGAGCCACTAAGAGTGATAGACAAAAATATAAATGATACAAATCCAACATGCGGATGCGATGCCGATGGTAGTCCACGGGAACCTGCAACTAGGACCTAGGGAACGAAGTAAAATAACAAAACGTGAGATATAAATATCTCCGTGAGTGCTCCTAGATAACTACAAAATACAATCTCAACCGTTAAATCCTTTACACTTAAACCTCACGTCACTCAGTTGAAAGGTTCCCCGTTTTGAAAATCATTTTGCAAAACCCTCGGTTTACCCCAAATCATTAAATCAATAAAAACGGTTTAGGGGCGAAAACGTAATTTAAAACAATTATCGAAATCACGTACCAAACACTAAAAACGTAAATGAAATCCATAATAATTAATTGATGGTCAAACACAATTTCATAAACGATCAAGCAAATGGGTCAAAATCTGAAACCAAAGGCCATAGGCCACAATCCATAAAATCAAACCATCAATTTAAAATCAGAAACCAATCAATATAAAACCAAATCCGGTATAAAATCCGCAATGAATCAGAACCATCATAAAACCAACCGATACCACAGCATATATCGNCTTTATAGCTAATTTTTTACGTTGCTTTTTCTTTTTTTAAGAAACTATAAAATTTATATTTTATTTCATTGAAAAATAACAATTTTTATATCATTTATATATTGATATTTTATTTTAGATTCTATCTTTTTTATTACTTCTATTGTATGTAGAATTTTATAGTTTGGTTTATAATATTTTAAATATTTTTAAATTGACTATTGTAATGTATATTTTATTTTCTTAACCACGATAAATATTTAATATAGCTTTAGTTCGTAATATTTTACATATTTTGAATTCACAATTATTAATTATGTAGAAGAATTTAAGTATTATGTTTGTGTAGTTTGTTATTTTTTTAACGTATATTAAGTATGTTGTTTTAGTTTTTATTTTTGGTTTGTAAAAGGATACAAATATTTATGTTTGTCTGTACTTCATTATTTTTTAATATGGACTATGAAATATAAATCAAATATATTTTTTAAATAATTTTGAAAATAAGTTTAACGTGTTATCGGGTTGGATAACGGGTTACACGATAATTTTATGAACGAATTTGAGTTTATATATTTCAACACGAAAGCTTAACGGGTCGGATTTGGATAATAAAATTTTGACACAAATACAATACATTGCCAGGTCTAGTGAGTCATCATGAAAAGACAGAGACTAGGGCGTTGACTTATGTGTGGGCATGACTTTGGAGCCCACCATTTTGTACTTCAAGGAGATCCACAATATTCTCTGTTGGAGGTCGAAAGAACAATAAAACTCAAAAAAATATTAAGTAGAAATAATATTTTTCATAATCAATAGATCTATAGAATTTATTATACTATTAAAAAGGAGGGTTAGTAATGTCAAGTAAACACCGACGTTTAAGTGTTTAATACGACGGACTCAAACTGTCTTGAAAATAGGCGTCATAAATAGTTACAAATAAATACGACGGTTAAAAACCGACATCTTAAGTATTTAATACAGCGGACCATATCGTTGTTTTTAACATTGCTGAAGCCATCTGGATGCCACAGAGAGAAACTATAAACGATGTGCCATAACTAGAAACTGACGTATATTTTGTAACTAGAAACCAACGTTTATAAATCAATGTATAAACGTTGGTTCCCACATAGGCCCGTCGCTTATTGTGACGACCCGGATCTAAAAAAGCTAGAGTAAGTGTGGGCGGGTGCAAAGGGCACTGGCAGGCTACCTTACTGGCATAGCCAGAGTAAGTGTGGGCGGGTGCGAGGCACTGGCAGGCTACCTTACTGGCAGAGATCGGTGTCCAATCCCACATCGCCCGGTTGTGGAAGGAGGGTCATGTGGTAATGGTTCAAATGTAAAGTAAGCACTCTCTTAACAACTAAGGCTTTTTCAGAGCGTTTGGCTTCAGAGTTGGAAGAACTCTGGGGTTAAGCGTGCTTCAGTGGGAGCATTCCTAGGATGGGTGACCCCCTGGGAAGTCTGACCAAAAACTCCATACCGTCTGAAGTGCGGTGGCTAAATTGGAGACAATATTGGTTGGAGAGAGAGTGTGGTGTTACAAATGGTATCAGAGCCTGTACCCGGCCGGAAATGTGCCAGCGAGGACGCTGGGCCCCAAAAGGGGGTGGATTGTGACGACCCGGATCTAAAAAGCTAGAGTAAGTGTGGGCGGGTGCAAAGGGCACTGGCAGGCTACCTTACTGGCATAGCCAGAGTAAGTGTGGGCGGGTGCGAGGCACTGGCAGGCTACCTTACTGGCAGAGATCGGTGTCCAATCCCACATCGCCCGGGTGTGGAAGGGGGGTCATGTGGTAATGGTTCAAATGTAAAGTAAGCACTCTCTTAATAACCAAGGCCAAAAACTCCATACCGTCTGAAGTGCGGTGGCTAAATTGGAGACAATATTGGTTGGAGAGAGAGTGTGGTGTTACAAATAAGCTGACAGGACCTGCCCCGGAAATCCCTCCAGAATAACCGGAGAGGCCCCGCCTGAGGAAGAATCCATCAGAACCCCTCGGGGCAATCGACAGAATCCTCCTCTGAAAGGGGGTAATAAACAAATAAACAATAATGAGACGAATAGTAAATAAGATATGAACGAAAAGTAGATAAAATAAGCACCATTATTCCGTAATAATTCTCACTATTCCCAAATTTCAAGCACCAATTATTTCACAATTAATTCCATAAACCCAATCGGCTCTCGAACCGTCAACAGCAATTAATTCAATAAGCAAGCTCACACACACGACCAAATCAACTCTTAATCAACAAACCCGCATCTCTAACACCTAACAACTAAATATACAAATATACCCGTAACCACTTCCAAGCCCAAGAAACTTGGTCACACTCTCACATCCTGTATTAAACTCTCGGCATGACAATGCGTTCCACAACAACCACCAAAACACAAATTTACACATTTGTATCACCGATTGTCTACAATTCCTATTTAACCGTTAAAATAACACCGTTTGAAACTGGGAAATTCTCAATATTTATCTATAATACCCGAATTATATATCGAAACGAAGCTCGTAATCAATAGAATGCAACCGAGATCTTACCTCGTCCAACCGTCGCCGGTGGTGGCCGGAAAGTCATCGAAAAGCTGCGGCCAAACACCCGCACTTTGCACCGCTCAAACGATCAGGATTTGGGACAAGAGGAGGTCGGAATCGAGCTTAGAGGGTTCCAAATAGGGGGAAGGGACCAACCCCGCAACCCGAAACCACCGGAATTCGGCGACCGAAGAACGGGTCCGGCGGTTTCTTCGAGTTTTTCGGTGACTTCCCGGGGTTTCACGTCCACTTCACGGAGGGAAAGATGGAGGAGGACCTGGGTGACCTTTCTTGGGTGGTGGACCGGCCAATTTCTCGCCGGAATCCGGCAACCGCAACCGAAGGGCATCATCGGATCCCTCGATCTTGCCGGCGATCTGGGCTTCCTTCTGGCGATCCATCGGTGCCAACAGAAGGAGGTCGGCGGCATCGTTTCCCGGGTAACTGCCGGCCTGATCTCGCCGGAGATGAGCCGTTGCCGGCGGAAAGAAGGCGCGGGTGGGGTTGCGCGAAGGGAGGCTGCGCGAAGGGGGGGCTGCCCGCGTGTGTGAGGCGTGCGTGCGGCGTGTCTCCTCCTTCCAGATCCTTCTGGATAAAGCATATAAAGACAGGGGCAAAATAGTAATTTTTGCCCTGCCACATCAAATTACCAAAATGCCGTTCATGTAATTTCAGCCATAACTTCTCGGTCTTAACTCAGAATTGAGGGTACTACTAGTCTATGAACTCGTATTGACTAGCTCTACGCAACGGTACCATGGTCAAAACCATAGCACGCTCACACAAAAAGTCAACCCGAGCCCTTCCTTGGTCAAACTTGGTCAACTCGGTCAATTTTGAGAAATTTTCAATATCTTCTCGGGACGGGATGTTACAAACTACCCCCCTTACAAAAATTTCATCCTCGAAATTTCATACTCCAAGTGTGATATAATCACAATACAAAGGTCGTAACTACTCGGGTTTCTAATACGCTTCTGCTGCGCAACTCCAAACACTACGCTTCGTGGGTAATCGTCTCTCCAAAAACACAGCCCGTAGCTGCTTAAGTTTGAATAAAGGATCTAACACCAATGCGACGATGTAAAGTAATGTGTCGTCGTTTAAATCCCCCATCGAAATACTTAGCCCTTGAAAAAAAATACCCATCCATAAACGAAATACAACAACACCTTCGACATCATCACGACCCACGGTAAAACACACCTAAGCCAAACAAAAATCAATTTAACTCTCCCATCGGTCCACAACCTACGACAACAAAATTTCCAAACAACCCATAAATTCATTCCAATAAATCTATTCGGCCATAAAAAATTCAATTAATTGCCAATTAATTCGTTCAACACATATAACCATTCCAATCGTCCATAATTCCTTCCCAGCCAGATCAACCGATCAGCCATATAAACTAATTCCATTCGGCCAACTATTAATTTCACTCTCCTATTCAACCATAATAATTCTTGGCTAAAATTGATTTACTTGGCCAATAATCCTCATTCCACTTACTCAATATCCATAATTTCAACCCAATAAATTTCTTTGGGTTATAAAGCCAACAAAATTGATTATCAAAACAAAATTTACAATGCCATTTCCATATTATACACCAACAAACAGCAAAAACATATTCCAATTATTATTTTCAGAAATATTTCCAAGAAAAATAACGAGCCGACTTCACAGTGAAGCCTCCATTTGAGGACAACTTCCAAATTAATTTATCCTCCCAAATTAAATTTAGCTGATATAGGAAAACTCATAATTTATTTTTCTTATCTCCAAAGGCCATATAATTCAATTCATCTAACTGTCAAAAGCCATATTCTATGACTCCTACCACTTTCTGATCCCAAACAACATTCGTTTTATCATAAACGAAGTCCTTTAAGCTTCCACACACAAGCCAAGGATCTTTCCAGAATCGAACACTTTTCCCATTTCCAATTCAACAACTCAGTTTTTATCTCTTGGTACAACTTCCAAAATATAATTAAGTTACATACTTCCATCACTTGTTGAAAAGTTCCTCATATTTTTTTTTAAATAATTTTGCAAAACCTTTAGCTTTCTTCCAAAATTTATTAAATCATTTTAACACTATTGTTTTGGGGCGAAAATATAATTTTGCAATACCACTAAAAATCACATGATACTCCCAGAACCATAATAAAATTCTGTGAAATATTTAAATTCATTTTATCAAATAAATTTCCACGAAAAGCCAGGATAAACAACCCGTGAAATCAAATGTCATAGGCTACAACTCATGAATTTAAAACCAATATAAAACCATAAATCACATATCAAAACTAGTATCATAAAATGTCATATCGATGGGTCACAACCCATAAAATCAAATACTTGGGCCACAGCCCATAATTTCAAAAACCATCCATCTAAACCCATAAATCATATATCGTATATCAAATGAGTACCACACTCTAGTATCGTGCCATGTGACCCTTAGCGTCCTGATGGCGTCACAGGCGGGGGGAGGGGGAATAACTCATCACAACGAACCAGCGTCCCAAATCTGTCATGGCAGGATCCTTATCATCTCTCTCCCGACACGTGTTCGCAGTAGAGGATGGCATAATATAATAATAATAATAATAATAATATAATATAATATCATAATAGTATGCCGTGTGCCCATCAGCGTCCCGACGGCGCCACAGGCGGGGGGAGGGGGAATAACTCATCACAACGTACCGGCGTCCCAAATACGTTGTGGCAGGATCCTCATCATCTCTCTCTCGACACGTGTCTGCGGCAGAGGATGGCATAAAACATACAGCGCGCATATAACCAACATATCTCAATCATCGTATCGATACTGTGTGGTACTCCTCAAAACCAAATCCAAAATCATCCATCATCGGATTTTTATAAAATCTCTCAAATTCCTTTTATCTTTTAAAAGCATCGCAGTAAAATCCAACGATTTTCCAAATCTTTTATTTTTGAAAAATTTCCAAAACAATCAAACATTCAGCTATTAGAAAAATTGCCCCAAACTTTATTAAATTCCACAAAAACCCAAATCACTTTAAAATCACCAAATTTTTCCACAATATCGTAAAATATCCGATAACTTCAAAATTCAATAGACAATCAATTAAAACGCAAACTTCATATTTATTCCAAATAAATATGAAATCCATCAAATCTTAAAATCAAACTCGTGCAAATATTTAAATCATCATAAAACATATTTAATAAATAAAATTTAACGCATAAGAAAAATTCGATTCAAACCATTAATTTAAATTCAATCAAATATAGCATATAAATCCAAAACGATTTAGAAAAATACTTGCACTCACCATTAAAACATCAAATGATTAAATTCATAAAAAAAATAAATTAAAATTAAAATTAAGATAAATTTATCTCCTTTAAACCATGTCTCTAAGTCAAATGCACAAAATGTCACAAACAAAAAGTGGCTCAAACAAAATCAGACAAACCATACACATAGGTGAAACTAACCCGCTTAACATCTATAAATTAACAACCAATTTCCAAATTGAAACTTAAGCTCTCCCGAGTGAGATCTACAGCCAGGCTCTGATACCAAGTTGACAGGACCCGATTCGCTAGGATCCTGCCTGCGTGACTTAATGTTGCCACTAAGCCACAAGCAGTCGTGAAATTCCGCTAAACCAATTTTTTTTAAAAGGGTAAAAACCAACAGACCGAAAGGTTTTATCTACTGCCGGAAATTCTATTAAAAATTTCGGCAGCATTTCGGCTGTTTTCTAACACTCCCAAAAATGCTAAAAGTCAAACCTGCAGAGAAAAAAACATTTCTAATCTACTGCTGGAAATGTTATTAAAAATTTCGGCAGCATTTCGGCTGTTTTCTAACACTCCCCAAAAGCAAAAGTTACAAACCTGCAAGGAAAACCAGTCTTAAACTATATTTATCCTACCAGCACACAAATCCCACACGAATAAATCACATTTCAGTACACAACCAAACACTTAAACATTTCAGTACACAACCAAACACTTAACCAAACAAGTAAGGTGTAGCTGGACTCACTCTAAAACTGAGCTGCCTACATACCCTTACTACAAGGGATCAAGCTACATGTAGTTCCGAGAGCATATTTATGTTAAATATGCCACACCTGATACAATTACTACTCATCAGTCAACTCGACAAACATACGTTCTAACTCACGATAATCACTTCAACACTCAAAATTCCATTTTAAAGCTTTGCCTTTCACATTTTGCTTACCATTAACCTTTCCAATCAATTTAAAAGTTCACAATAATTAATTCAATAAAATCAAACACACATACCCAATCCAATCCATCTCTCAATCAGTCACACGACAATTCAGCCAACTCAAACCATAGTTCTCTTAGCAATTAATTACAGCTCATAGCAAAACAATTATGTAACATATTCCTATATTCTCTGTACAGCAATTTATTTACCATTTCCAGTGCCATAATCACATATAATAATTCCGTAACCGTCATTAACCACGGACTTCAATCAAATGATCCAATCCTATAATCTGGATAACCAATTCACTCCACAGTAATTACCAACACATTTATAACATCAGTCATCAACAATTCCTATTTAACAATTGTTAACAACACCGCTCACCACCGGGTAAATTTCGATATTTATCTATAATATGCAAATTATATATCGAAACGAAGCTCGTGAAATTTAGAACGCAACCGTGAACTTACCTCGTCCATCCGCCGCCGGTGGTGGCCGGAAAACAACCAAGAAGTGGCGGCCGAGCTTCTTCCATTCGTACTGCCCAAACGAACAAGATTCGAGGCGAACGGATACCGGAATCGTACTCAGGAGGCCCAAAAATAGAGGGAAGAACAGGCCCCATGACCGGAAACCACCGGAATTCGGCGACCGGAAGACCTACGGGTCCGCCGGTTTCTTCAAGTTTCTGGAAACTTCCCGGGGTTTCACGGCCAGGTCACGGTGGGGAAGGATGGAGGGCGTCCTGGGAATCTTTTTCGGGTGGTGATTTGGCCGATTTCAGCCTGAATCCGGCAATTTGCCGACAAGAGCTTACCGGGTTTCTCATGTTTTCCGGCGAACTGGGCTGCTCCACGGCGAACCACCGGTGGCAAAGAGGAGAAGGGGTCGGCGGCGTCGTTTCCCGGGTGATTTCCGGCCTGATCTGGCCATAAATTGGCCGTGGCCGGCGAAACAGGGGGCGGTCGGAATGCGAGGGGAGGCTGCGCAAGGGGGGGCTGCCCGCGTGCATGCCCGCGTCCTCCTTCCAGATCCTTCTGGATAAATTCTATAAAGGCAGGGGCAAAATAGTAATTTTGCCCTGCCACAGCAAAATTACCAAAATGCCCTTCATGTTATTTCAGCCATAACTTTTTGGTTTTAACTCAGAATTGAGCGTACTACTAGTCTATAAACTCGTATCGACTAGCTCTACGCAACGGTACCACGGTCAAAACCATAGCACTCTCACACAAAAAGTCAACTCTGAACCCTTCCTTGGTCAAACTTGGTCAACTCGGTCAACTTTGAGAAATTTTCAATATTTTCCCTGGGACGGAGTGTTACAATTAAGAACTACAATAAAATATCAACCTTTGAACATGAATCAAACTAAATATGCAATAAAAACTAAATACTTGTAATATGGTTACATCACAATCCTCATAGAAAAATTAGTTATACATGATTTCTAAATTATCCATCAAATAATAAAGAAATATCATAGATTAATTAGAAAGAAAATAAAGAGAGAAGGAATCAAATCCAATAGTTGACGGCTGCTGGAATTTATCCTTCAAACTTCAATCCTTGGCTTCTTTAAACTATGATCAAGGTAGCAAGTTTGACTTCTTTATTGGCTTGGCCGAACCTCCTTGAACCTAGCTTTGTGTAGCACAACTTTGCAATGAATTAACTAACAAAAGCTGAACAAAAACCTAAAAGAAAAGCTTTGCTGCCTTGAGGAAGAGAGAAAAACGTCTAGCTGTGAGAGCTAGTGGTGAATGGTGTGTTTTTCCTTCAGCAATGCATGATATTTATAGGGAATGTTTAGGAGATGTTTAACCCTAAAACCCTTCTAAAACCTAGAGTATATAGGACATAATATGTAAACTCAATCTCCAACTCCTATCTTCCCTAGTATGGCCGGCCACCTCAAGGGTAAGGATGTATTTGTGTCTCATGTTCACACTACGGATAGAGATACTTTCGTTATCTTGTTAGAAATCATAATCAACCTCTAATTTCCGTTCCTTTTATCCCAAATATTATTCCAATTAAAATTATTAGAATATTTTGACATTCCATGTGTCATGTGATGTGGCAAATTTGGACACATGGCTGATATGTGGTGACATGGCAGTCCAATCACAATGGTAGTTCTAGTAAGCATAAAACTTTTTTTTTTATCTTCAATTACCGTCAGATAGATTGCAAGTACACTTTGGGTGACCAAATGAACTCAGAATCCAGTGATTTTTATTGCCAAAGTTAGTTTTGTGTCTTATATTTCTAGAAATATATTGATCGCACAATTTGGACATCAGGAAGACACTCAAATTTTCTAAGACAGTGTAAATTTGCCACAACTGATAAATTTGTTGAATTTATAAATAAAACTGGCACTGATTGATAGAACCATTTGCAATGAAACTTTTCAGCATTGAAGCCTATTGAATCAGAATTCATTAGCAACTGGAATCACACAAAAATTCTAAGTGTGGCTCCAGATATGATTTTCTCAGTAAAGGTTGTGCAGAAATACGGTAATTCCAGCATTTGTCTTTCTTTTACTAAAAATAGAAAAATACAGTAATTAAGTATTTTTCATTAACAATTAATTATAAACTAGCTCAAATTCAATATAAAAAGTGGCATAAAAATATTAACATTTTATGCCTATGAAATACTCCTAAATTGAACTTTGCTAGTCCCTAGAAAAGAAAGAACTAAAAAAATACTCCTATAAAACCAAATACCTTGATGAGGTTGCCTCAAAGATTGCATAATCATATTAAATCAAAAGTAATTTCCAAGTGTTCATGCATCTCAACACCTTATCTTCTATTCAACATAATTATCACTTTCAAGTGTGTGTGTGAAGATCAAATGATATAGTCAATGTCATGCACTTGAATAAATCCACATTAAATAAAGTTTGATAATAAATACATGAACTACCATATGCTCAACATAATTAAATAGCTCTCCACTAATGTAGATTAATGCATTACCTTGAATCAATAGGACTTTAATGGCTTGTAATGTAAAGGCTAAAGGGTAATAGTTTAGAAGAAAGAAAAGGATAGGAAATAAAAATTCAAAAAAAGAAAACTTATGAATACTATGCTTATAAATCTTTTTGTTTTCTACTTTCAAAGGTACTTTTCTTCTAACCTTCCTTCAAAATTCACAAAACAATGCTCTTTTCACAACATTTTTTTCCCTTTTTTTTTCTTTTTCTTTTTTTTTTCTTTTCAACTCCTTCTTCACTTTTGGTGAACATATTTTTTTTTTCTTTTCCTTTCAACCCCCAAATTGTTCTTTTTCATACCTTGCTTGAACTTCTTTTTCCACATCATCATAGCCATATTTTTCCCAACGTCAACCACCCCCAAATTATCTTATACTTCACTCCACCAAATACAAATTATAAGCATATCTAATTTCAACATAAGCTCTCTTTGATAAATGTGTATAAGGTAGGAAAAATATATTTAGGCATAAAAGGTAAGTCAATTTGGCTTAATGAATAAAAAGGCTCTAATATGCAATCAATTATGCATCCTAAAAATGACTCAAATAAGGTACTAATGGATAAATATTTCAAAGGTAGGCTAGAAAGGCTCAATCTCAAAACAAAGATGACCTAATTTATATTCAAAGTAATGCATCTCTCTAGGATTTCGTCTCAAGCAATAACTATGCAAGTTATAGAGTTCACAAAAATAAATCACTCTAAAGTAATGCAAACCTTCTCCAAAATACAATCAAAAGCATGCATATTTAATAAAGTGCTCAAAATCATTTTGAAAGTAACAACATGTGAACTTAACTTTAGGTATTAGAGAATGCACAAAAACAATTTCACGACCTAAAAATCAATTTATTCACAATCATATTCTTATCATAGGCTCATCAAAATATGCGGAAAAAACACTAAAAAAAAATCAGCAACAAAAACAATTATTTATTTATTTTTTAAATACTAAACTAAAAACTAAAAAATTTAAAAACTAAAGAAGAAAAACTTCAAACAAAGAGAACCCACCCCCAACTTTAAGATGAACATAGTCCTTGACGTTCAAAACAAAGAAAAATAAATATAATAAAAAGTAAGGGTTAAGAAAGCTCCCCCATTTGATGAAATGCAATGAAATTGCAAAATTTAGGCTTATGACACTCCCTTGACTGATCACTCCCTTTATGCTTCTCCTTTGATTTTCTTCATCGTTCACACCTAAAAACACAAAACAAACAAATAAAAAGAACTTAAAAATTAAAAACAATTAAAAATAAACTAAAAATAAAATAAAGCAAGAAATTTAAAATTTTGAGTTGCCTCCCAAAAAGCGCTTGTTTCAAGTCTTTAGCTTGATTTTCTTGTAATTTCAACCAGGATCATATATAAGGATGATGTCATCTTTATAGTATTTTCCACGCTTTGGGTATGGTAGTTGTGCATTATCTTGGAATCCTTGAACGCTTTTGACATCTAGAACCAAGTCAGTCTCATCTTGAATAAAAATTCTATATGCAACAATGAATTGAGCTCCTATAGGTATAATCATGCTTGGATGAGCTTCTATTGAAGTCAACTTGACTTTAATTCCTAGTTGGAAACTTGGCTCCTTTAATGAACAACCTGCATGTTGTGCAGCCATGATCTTATTCTCCTTTAGTTTTGCTAACTTTTGGCTTGTTTGAGTACTTGATGTATCCTCTTGATGATCCTCAAGCTTTTTATCTTCATTTAATGGCTTTTGAAAATTTATCAATTCCTCAACTTGTTGACTAGAGTTAATTTCCACAATATTTGGCAAGTCTTCTTGAGTTCTATGTGAGAATGCTACCTTTAGTTGCTCTATGGAATTTGCAATGTTTTTAAACATAGTAGATAGCTCATGACATAATTCCTCAATTTGTGCACTGGATTTAGCACATGACTCTTGAATTCTCTCCACACCTTTTGATGGTGACTTTCCATGTTGCTGCAGAATTTTTGAAAGATCAAGCCATGCATATTCTAGTTGATTGTACCATGCCGAGTCATTTGAGTTGGGAGGAGAGTTGGATTGCCATGAGAAATTCTCATATGAATCTCAAGGTAAAAATAATTTCTCACAATCAAAACTTGAATGATTACCTCCACATAATTCACATATAACATCTTGGACTCCATAATTCCCAATTCCATTCCAATAAGATTGATACCTATAATCTTGAAATTGCATAATAAACTTTTAATTTTGAGACTGCATCCTTCTCAAAAAAAATATATTTGTTTTAAAAGTTAACTAAGTTGGCTTACTGATAAAGCAAAAACAAAAAACAAAAACTAGAAAAACAAAACAAAATAAAACAAATTAAACTAAAAAAAATTAAAAATCCAGCAACTAAAATTAAAACTAAAAATTTAATTAAACAAACTAAATAACTTAAAAGAATTAAAACTAAGAGCAAACTAAATTAAACTAAAAGTAAACACGAAAATTAAGCAAAACCAAACACCAAACAGCAACTAAAAAAAATTAAAACAGTAAACAAACTAATTAAAGCAGTAAATAAAACTGCAGTATTAATTTTTTTTTATTAATCAGCAGATTAAATAAATAAAACAAACAAATAAACTCAAAAATTCAGTAATGAAAAACTTAAAACAGCAACCAAAATCGCAAACAGTAATGAAAAACAGAAATAAAAGTGTAGTAAATATTTTTTTTTTCAAAATCCGATTTTCAGATTATTTTTGTTTATATAGAAAGATAGAACTCAAGATTAAACAAACAGTAAGCTAAAAACTCAAACAGCAGTAAATTAAAACCTAAAACCGAAACAAAACAGTAAAAAAAAAATTTAATTTTTTTTTATATATTCAAACCGCAAACCCTAAAAACAAAAACACGAAAATTAAAAACTTATCTACTTCAATTTCCACCTTCTTCAAACACGAATTGTATTGCTTTGGATCCAAGAAAGCTCTCTAATTGTTGTTCTTTGTTGGCTAAAACTGAACCTAAACACAAAACAAAAACAGAAATTAAATTAAAACAGTAATTTAATCAACAATAAATTCAAAATCAAAACTAGAAATAATTATTCTCCGGCAACGGCGCCAAAAACTTGTTGTAGTATATTTTAGATTAACTCGCTAGTGTATGAATCAATAAGTAATAAAGTGGATTTCTTTTAGAAAGGCAACCGATATCGATCCCACGAGGAATAATGTCTCTAGTTTTAAAAATAAATCAATTGTAAATTAAATGTTGAAAAATAAAAGAGATTTGGTTTTTAGTGATTGTTGAGTATCAAGACAGCAATTTAAGAAAGCAATAATAAAATTAAAGACAAGGCAGCAAGTTAGATTTCACAGATTTTAGAGAACAAGGATCATGACTTCACCACTATTACTCATATTTAGTCCTAATGCAATATAGATTCATAGGTTAACCCCCCTTTAACCACAAATGACTAGAAGTTGATTTATCAATGCATTCTAATCTAGCAAGCACAATGTATTTAATTATCTCTAATCTAAATATGGAAATTTAAGCCCTAAAACATGCAAACCCAATAAGATTTTGTTAAAGTTGTCACTAAGGCATGCAATATTTCTATAGACAAATATTTTATTGGCCATCCATACTTATATCCCTTAAATCTAAGCCAATATAAATACTTAATCAATCAACCTTTTCATGGAACCATAAGAACTACAATAAAATATCAACCTTTAAACATGAATCAAACTAAATATGCATTAAAAACTAAATACTTGTAATTGTGATACATCACAATCCTCATAGAAAAATTAGTTACATATGATTTCTAAATTATCCATCAAATAATAAAGAAATATCATAGATTAAATAACAAGAAAATAAAAAGAAAAGGAATCAAATCCAATAGTTGATGGCTACTGGAATTTATCCTTCAAATTTCAATCCTTGGCTTTTTCAAACTATGATCAAGGTAGCAAGTTTGACTCCTCCAGTGGCTTGGCCGAACCTCCTTGAACCTTGCTTTGTGTAGCAAAACTTTGCAATGAATTAACTAACAAAAACTGAACAGAAACCTAAAAGAAAAGCTTTGTTGCCATGAGGAAGAGAGAAAAACGTCCAGCCGTGAGAGCTGGTGGTGAATGGTGTGTTTTTCCTTCAGCAATGCATGGAATTTATAGGGAATGTTTAGGAGATCTTTAACCCTAAAGCCCTTCTTAAACCTAGAGAATATAGGTAATAATATGTAAACTCAATCTCCAACTCCTATCTTCCCTAATATGACCGGCCACCTCAAGCGTGAGGATGTATTTGTGTCTCATGTTCACACTAGAGATAGAGATACTTTCCTTATTCATGAGTGTCGTAAACACCAAAATTAATTACTGAATTAAAACACTACCATAGTAGCAGCAAGTTCAGGTCGATTCCATAGAGACTGATGATCAAACTATTTCTATTCCAATTAAAGTAAAATTAAAAAGACAAAAGGGGGATTTTATGTTGGAAAGTTCAATTATTAAAGAAAACAATTTAATAAATACCGAAAATAACAATAGGAGAAAACCTTGGGTCAGAGTATCTTCAATTGCTAAAGAACAGGTGATCACAGACAAAAATATATCCAAAAATAATCATTCAATGTTGGATTGAATAAAATAGCACGGCCAATTTTATTCTAACTCTCACAATTAATTAATTCAGATACGATCGTAAATTAATCCTAATTCTGAAATATCTAAACCAACGTGATCTAAATTAAATCAGAACAGCATTAAGAACAATAGCAACCAACAATAAACAAGTCCTACAAACGTTGTAAAACTTTAATCTATTATGCATTCTCCTAAGAAATTAACAAAAGCTTAGCATGCAATTATTAAAATCAAAGTGCTACTAAACATAGAACATTCAATACGATTGAATTCCTAATTAGCAAATACCCAATCCACAAATAATTATAACGGATCCAAATTATAATCAAAGAGAATTGAATAATAAACAAATAAATTGGAAGAACACAAATTGAATAATTATAATTGAATTAAAACTTATAAACCAAGTCTCACACCTTATACTTTAGCAATGAACAATACTCTTACCCAAGAGAGAGATTTAGCTACTCATAGTTGTTAGAAATCTCTATTCTTTGTTGTTTTTGCTCTAAAAACGGCTACCCTCTTTACAATAATGATAAAACATATTTATACTAAAACCTAGGGCTAAAAAGTCACAAAAACGAGCCTAAACGCTCAAATTCGCGCCCATCCAGGCGCCTGGGCACTGCACCTGGGCTGCACTGCCTTGCTGCCAACGTCCAGTTAATTACGGTTTTGCCACTGCTTCTTCAGTTTTTCTGTTTAATTACGATTTTGCCACTGTTTCTTCATTTTTCATCACTTTAAGCTCAAATCCACCTAAAACATAGAAAAATATAAATTAATCCATTTTAAGTGAATAAAACATGCTCAAATCAAGTATTAAGGTATATAAAATATATATAAATTGCATCCCATCAAATACCCCCACACTTAATCTTTGCACGTCCCGGGCAAATCATAAAATATTATATTTCAAAAAAAACTAAATCTATCAAGTAACAAAATATTATAGACAGAGACACAATCAAAAATTCAACAACTAGCACATCATAGCCACATGAATCCAACAATCTTTAGCCTTACTAGCAACCAACTTAATTAAGGTCAATTCAAACTAGCTCGGCAAACAACTCACAGAATTCTCTCTAATCACTCAAGTATTTAAAAGGTTCAAAATATTCTCTCGAATTCAATGCAAAAACTTGCTCTACCATAAGCTTGCTTATCAATCTAATCTCCACCACCTAGCATACAATTAAGCACAAATCCGAAGGTCTTTTAAAAGGTTGTAAAGTGGCTTAGGTAAAGGTAAGGTAGAAAAGAAAAATCATAAGAAAAACAATGGGTTAGAATCCAAAATCCAACAGAGCATTCAAGATATGATCTCACTAATACCCACCAACATTTTCCAACTATTTTCTTTCTCCTCTAAAATTCTCACTTTTAGCCCAATTCTCATGCTTTTACACAAAAACAAATATTTCTCACTTTTTTTTTCTTTTCTTTTTTTTTTTTCAAATACTCTTTCTACTACTGTTTTTTTTTCCCTTTTTCTTTTTCTTTTCAACAAACACACCAAAGCATGAGAATTCCAAAGATTTTTCTTCAACCACTTTATACAATTCACTCATACCAACCATCATAAGTATGATCACCTCCACACTTAGTCAAAACAATCTTTTTACTCCAAACAACCCACAAAATTCACCATCACACATCCCAAATGGTCAATTAGACTTAGGATAGGAAAAAGTAGTCAAAAATCAATTCCAAGGCTTGTAATGTAGGCTAAAGATCAAAGAAAAAGATCATAAAAGCTCAAAAGGGTTAAACAATGATAAACATAAAGGTTGGCTTTTTTAGGCTAAGTGGCTAAAATAAAATAAAATGCCTTCATCATTTTAATGCAAAAATGTAGCAATGTGATCTCAATAAGCATGTCAAAGCAAGTTCTAAAGATACAAATTCATACATGAATATCACTCACAAAAACGATTAAAAGAAGTAATTAATTCAACTTCAAGGCTCAAAAGCTCACTTAAGCTTAAATTTGCCAAAACTAGCTTTCATTTAACCTAATTCAAATGGTTGCTAAAATAGACTTCAAATTGCTAAATTCACTTGGCTAAACATGCTATTTACTTCATTTTATCTAAGTCTCCATCTATAATAATAATACTTTCATGACTCAAAGCAATGAGAAACATCAAAAATTAAACAAAGCAGCGAAGTATATGTTCACTAATCTCAATCTCAGCCCATAAATACAAATTAAAAGTAAAGTAAAAAGCAAAACAAAATACGAATAAACTGAATAACTAACCTAACAAAATAACAAATAAACTAAATAATCATAAATTACCCCCCCACACTTAAATCACATTGTCCCCAATGTGCATAAAATGGATAAAATATATGAAGAGAATAGTAATACTTTCCTGAAAAAGTGAAGTCCACATTATGCACAGGGACAAGCCAATCTACTAGTGTGATAAGTTGTTTTATTTATTTTTTTTTTTTTTTTGCTTCGCGCAGCCACAGGCAGAGCCTTCCAGGCGCCTTCCCAGGCCCCAGCCCAGGCACCTAGTGCTACGATTTCACTGTTAATTTTATTTATTTATTTTTTATTTTTTATTTTTTTGAGGAACACCTTTGAATTCATCAAGTAATGGACTCCCCATCAAATATTGTGAATGTCTTCACTTCTCCATCGAATTCTAAGGTTAGTGCTCATTCATGAACATCAATTTTTGCTCGAGCAGTCTTCAAAAATGGTCTGCCTAAAATAATTGGTGTTGGATTTATAGATGCATCATCTGCCATGTCCAAAACATAGAAATCCACTGGAAAAACCATCCCATTAACCTGCACCAAAACATCTTCAACTACCCCTATCGGGTAGGCATTAGACCTATCTGCTAACTGTATGATAAATCGTGTATCTTTTAGAGAGCCCAATTGTAAAGAATCATACATTGATTTAGGCATCACATTAATGGAGGCTCCTAAATCTAGCATGACACGTTCTATTTTAGAATTTCCAATCACACATGGTATAGTAAACATACCTGGATCTTTACATTTTTGGGGTAGCTTTCTTTGCAAAATTGCAGACATATTCTCACCTACACTTACCATTTCATTCCCTCTCAACTTTTTCTTTTTGGTGCATAATTCTTTAAGGAATTTAGCATACCGAGGAATTTGACGAATTGCATCAATTAGTGGAATATTAACTTCCACCTTCCTAAAAGTGTCCAATATCTCTTGTTCTTGTTTTTCTTTTTTACCCTTATTCAATCTGCTAGGAAAGGGAGCAGCAATGTAATTGTTAGAAGAAATATTAAGAGATTTAGAGTTTACCTTAGGTGATGCTTCAACTTTAATTTCTACTTCCACTTGATGCTTCTTTTTAGTGTCCGGGTTGTCTTTCTTGGAATTGTCCACTTCTTTTCCACTCCTTAAGGTAATGGCTTTAACTTCCTCTCGTGGATTGATTGGTTGTGATAGCAATTGTCCAGAATGATTTGTTTGAAGCTTGTCCACAGCAGTTGCTATTTGGCTCATTTGATTCTCCAAATGCTGAAATCTCTTTGCAGCATCTTGTTGCCATTGTTGAGTGTTAGTGGCTAAAGCTTTCACTATATTTTCCAATGACATACCTGATTGAAGAGGTTCTGCGGGTGGCGGTCTTGGTTGATACAGTTGTTGGTAACGGTTTTGTCCGGGATTATTTCCATAACTCAAATTAGGATGATCCTTCCATCCAGGATTGTAAGAATTAGAAAAAAGATCATATTTGTGTTGTGGTTGTCCCAGAAATCCGCCAACTGCATTTGCTTGCTGAATGGTCTCATCTTCATGTAGAGTGGGACATGAATCCGTAGCATGACCCGCAACAAAGCAAATCCCACAAGCCTTGGTAGCTTGAGCATTCCCTACAGCCAACTGGCGAACTAAAAAGGTTAAGTCAGAAATCTGGCCCTCAAGGTTAGAAGTACTTACCTCATAAACTTTTCTAGCTGGAGGGTTAGATCGTGAGCCAAACTGCTGTGAATTAGCAACCATAGTAGAGATGAGGCGTCTGGCTTCTTCTGGAGTCTTTTCAACTAAAGCACCTCCACCTGCTGCATCCACCATACTCCTTTCCATGGGTAACATGCTTTCATAAAAATATAGGATAAGGAGTTGCTCGCTAATTTGATGGTGAGGGCAACTAGCACACAATTGTTTAAATCGCTCCCAATACTCATATAGCGATTCACAATCATGTTGTCGGATGCCACAAATCTCTTTCCTTATATTGGCAGCTCTTGAAGAAGGAAAATACTTCTCTAAAAATAACCGCTTCATCTCATTCCAAGAATTGATAGAACCGGAAGGAAGGTAGTATAGCCAATCTTTAGCTGCATCTTTAAGTGAGAAGGGAAAAGCTCGCAACTTAATTTGTTCTTCAGTTACACCATGCGGCTTCATCCCTGAGCACACTACATGAAACTCCTTCAAATGTTTATGAGGATCTTCACCTGCAAGACCAAAGAAAGTTGGGAGTAAGTGTATTAATCCAGACTTTAATTCAAATGAAGCTTGCACTTCAGGAAATTCAATGCAAAGAGGCTGAGAATTTAAATTTGGAGCAGCCAACTCCTTTAAAGTTTGAGGTTTGTTGTTGTTAGCAGGGGCTGCCATCTCCTCAAATTCAGAATCACTGTCTAAGCTCATATCTCTTTCTTTTGATAGTCTAGTCATGCACCTGAAACAACAAAATCTCAAAGCAAACTAACACTAAAATTAGAATAGAAAGAAATTGACACACAGTCCCCGGCAACGGCGCCAAAATTTGATGCGTGTCGTAAACACCAAAATTAATTACTGAATTAAAACACTACCCTAGTAGCAGCAAGTTCAGGTCGATTCCATAGAGACTGATGATCAAACTATTTCTATTCCAATTAAAGTAAAATTAAAAAGACAAAAGGGGGATTTTATGTTGGGAAGTTCAATTATTAAAGCAAACAAATTAATAAATATTGAAAATAACAATATGAGAAAACCTTGGGTCAGAGTATCTTCAAGTACTAAAGAACAGGTAATCACAGACAAAAATATATCCAAAAATATTCATTCAATGTTGGATTGAATAAAATAGCACGACCAATTTTATTCTAAATCACAAGCAATTAATTAGTTCAGATACGATCATAAACTAATCCTAATTCTGAAATACCTAGAATCAACGTGATCTAAATCAAGTCAGAAAAGCATTAAGAACAAGATCATCCAACAATAAACAAGTCCTACAAACGTTGTAAAACTTTAATCTATCTTGTGTTCTCCTAAGAAATTGACAAAAGCATAGCATGGAATTATTAAAATCAAAGTGCTACTAAACATAGAACATTCAATACGATTGAATTCCTAATTAGCAAATACTCAATCCACAAATAATTATAACGGATCCAAATTATAATCAAAAGAGAATTGAAAATAAACAAATAAATTGGAAGAACACAAATTGAATAATTATAATTGAATTAAAACTTATAAACCAAGTCTCACACCTTATACTTTAGCAATGAACGATACTCTTACCCAAGAGAGAGATTTAGCTACTCATGGTTGTTAGAAATCTCAATTCTTTGTTGTGTTTGCTCTAAAAACGGCTACCCTCTTTACAATAATGATAAAACATATTTATACTAAAACCTAAGGATAAAAAGTCACAAAAACGAGCCTAAACGCTCAAATTCGCGCCTATCCAAGCGCCTGGGCACTGCACTTGGGTTGCACTGCCTTGCTGCCAACGTCCAGTTAATTACGGTTTTGCCACTGCTTCTTCAGTTTTTCTGTTTAATTACGATTTTGCCACTGTTTCTTCATTTTTCATCCCTTTAAGCTCAAATCCACCTAAAACATAGAAAAATATAAATTAATCCATTTTAAGTGAATAAAACACGCTCAAATAAAGTATTAAGGTATATAAAATATATATAAATTGCATCCCATCACTTATCTTGTTAGGAATCATAATCAACCTCTAATTTCCATTCCTTTTATCCCAAATATTATTCCAATTAAAATAATTAGAATAATCTGACCTTCCATGTGGCATATGATGTGGCAAATTTCGTACACATGTATGAAGTGTGGTGACATGGCAGTCCAATCACAATGGTAGTCCTAGTAAGCATAAAACTTTCCTTTTTTATCTTCAATGACCGTCGGGCAGATTCTAAGTACACTTTGGTTGACCAAATGAACTTAGAATCCAGTGACTTTTGTTTCCAAATTTAGGTCTGTGTCTTATATTTTCAAGAATATATTGATTACACAATTTGGACATCAAGAAGACTTTCAAATCCTAGTTTTCCTGAGATAGTGTAAATCTGCCGGAACTGATGAATTTGTTGAATTTGTAAATCAAACTGGCACCGATTGGCAGAACCATTTGAAATGAAACTTCTCAGCATTGAAGCCTATTGAATCAGGAATCATTAGCAACTGGAATATCACAAACATTCTAAGTGTGACTCCAGATATGATTTTCTCAGTAAAGGTTGCGCAGAAATACGGTAATTCTAGCATTTGTCTTTCTTTTACTAAAAATAGAAAAATACAGTAATTAAGTATTTTTCATTAACAATTAATTATAAACTAGCTCAAATTTAGTATAAAAAGTGGCATAAAAACATTACCATTTTATGCCTATCAGTTATCAAGGTTGTTGCCTCGAGCTTTTATGTCAATCCCAGCCTAGGGGCTAGAGCCTCATACTCTACCTCGTTGTTAAAGGCTTGAAAACCAAAACACAGAGAATGCTCTACAAGATCACCTTGCTGAATTTTCAACAAAATGTGAGCTCCGCTCTCTTTCGAATCCAACGAGCCAGCTATGAATAACTCTCATTTAGACGAAGTGTCCATCTGTCTTACCAATTCCCTCGTACTTATAGAAAATTATGCAAGGAGATCATCAATCACCTAAGATTTTATGGCCGTCCATGGGTCGTACTTGATATCAAAAGCTCCTAACTCTACCACCCACATAGCCATTCACCCTACTAGATCTGGCTTGTGCAACATAGTACAAAGAGGATAAGCCATGACTACTTTGATGGTATGGCTCTTTAAGCATAGCTTGAGCTTATGGGCAGATACCACAAAGGCATAAATGAGTTTCTCCAAGGACAAATACAGTGTCTCTGCATCCAAAAGTACCTTGCTTGTATAAAAGATCGGCTTATGCTCATTTGCCTCAGACTTCTCCAACACCGAGCTTACTACATAGTCCAATATTGCCAAATATAATTGAAGGACGTCCATGAGTTCAGGCTTCACGAACAAATGAGGTGACCAGAGGAAATCCTTTAAGCCATTAAGTGCATTCTCACACTAGTCTGTGCATTCAAAACTGGTCCTATCCTCCATGATCTTGAAAAACCCATGGCATTTATCTAATGACCTTGAAATGAATATGCTCAGTGCCGCCATCTGACCATTTAGTCTCTGGATGTCCTTATTGCTTCTTGGTTATGGTATATCTATCAACGGTACTATCTGGGTTGGCTTTACTTCTATTCCTCTTTGGGTGACCCAGTGCCTAAGAAATTTTCCAGTCAAGACTCTGAATGTGCATCTGGTCTGGTTCAGTCACATCCTGTACTTCTCTAGCACATCAAAGGTTTTCCTGAAGTGGTCGAGATGATCCTTAGCCTTCTCCAATTTCACCATCATATCATCGACGTAGACTTCCAGCGTCTTGCCCAATTGATCTTTGAACATCCAATTCACCAGCTGTTGATAAGTAGCCTATGTGTTCGCATAACCTTGTATCAATAAATCTCCCTTTTGGTCATGAATGATGTTTTCTCCTAATCATCCGGATGCATGAGTATCTGATTATAACCTGAGAATGCTTCCATCATCATCTCATGACACGCAGTCGAGTCCATTTATTGGTCAATCATCATGAAGAGTGGAAAACTATCTTTCGAGCAAGCCTTATTATGATCAGTGAAATCGATGCAAACCCTTTTTTTTGACGTTCATCTTCTTTTGCATAGCTAATCCAAAATAATGAACTTCCATGACTATACCATTATTATACAGCTTACCCACCTTATTATTTATGGCATGATTCTTCTCCGAAGCGAACTTTCTCCTCTTCTATTTGACTGGTTTATAAGAGGGATCAACGTTCAGCTTGTCGGTGATTATTTCTAGGTCAATTATCGGCATACCTTTTGCATCCCATGCAAAGAAATGTGTATCATTTCTTTAAAAAAACCAAAGATTTTTTCCGTAGCCTCGGCTGACAAGCAAGTTTTGATTCTTAATGTGTGATCTAGATGGTCAAGGTCGACTTGTATCTCCTCAATTTGATCCTCATCATCATTGCCCAACTCCACCATGAGGACGTTGAAGCTTTTTTGTTGCTATATAGCAGTGAACTTCCTCTTGGTGGCTTCCACGTAGCAAGATTGGGCCACCTTGTGTTCACACTTCAATGTTACCACCTTATTCTTGTTTGGGAACTTAATGTTTTGTTGGAAAGTTAAGATCACGGCTTTCATCTCGTTCAACCATGCACGTCATAGAATTGCATTGTAATCTGAGTCTGTGTCGACTACCATCATTGTCGAATAAACAATTTTCCCTTGTATTGAAATTGGCATTACTACTCTACCGATGACTGCACTCGGCTCCTTATTGAAACCTACAAAGTTGAGAGTGATTTTTTCAATTTTTCCTTCATCAAATTTCATTTGCCTTAGTGTGGATAAGAAACTTATATCCATCGTGATGCCAGTGTCAATTAGAATCCTCTTCACAAATCACCTGGCAATGGTCAACTTTACAATGAGACCACATTGTGGAGGAAGTGCAGCGTCGTGCATGGTAAACATTATGTCAGGGTGTTTCGTGATGCACCGATTAGTGGTAGCAACCGATGCCACTCTGGCTTCCCTCAAATGTCTCATCCAGCAACCATTTTTCACTCCCACTGGTGAAGCCTTCATGAATCATGCTCATCGTTGCATCGGCAACCTTCTTTTCTAATTGATATTCATCTGCAACCGATCTTTCATCTCTGGGCTTCTTTCTCTTTCCCATAGCTTGACTTCGTTTCCCATTCTTGAGAATGAACTCCTTCAGGCTTCCTTGCTTGACTAATTTGTTCACCTTCCACATTAAATTCCTGTAGTCCTCGGTCAAGTGGCCATAATCACTGTGGAAAGCATATTAAATGATTAATTAGTAGCCATTATCATACAAATTAGATGCCATCTTGCTTGGCCAATTCACGTCCCTCCTTCTGCATAATCATTCCACCAGGTGAGAGGGGAAACATTTATTCCATAATGCTTGAAAGGGTCGAGGACGTCGTTCCCCATCAAGGCGAACCTGGGGACAAAACTCTTGCTTGTGATAGCTAGCACCCAAGCGGTTCTAGCGCTCAGGTACATCCACAGCCTATACATTCCTATTGACTTTACAGATTGGGTCAGCTTTCTCCCTCATTCTATCTTCTCTTGTCACCTTTCAATCGTTCTCTAATTTTATGAACTTGGCTGCATGATTCAGAATGTTGACCATATTCTTCAATGTTTTCATGGTTAAAGAGTCGAAAAAAGGAGTCTCGTGGACTAATCCTTTCTTGAATGCCTGCACTGTGACAAAGTCATAACATCGAGTACTTCTAACATCCCCTTACTAAAATGCTAAGTGTAAGACCTTAAAGTTTCCTCTTTGTGATGAGGCACAGAAAACAAGTGATTCAACTCCGTTTTGACCATCAAACTAAGGGCAAACTGCCTCTGAAATATTTTGGACTCATTGTTGAAAGAATCGACAAACCTTGGTTTCAGACCATAATACCAAGTCAGTGCGGGTCCTTTGAGGTTGTTTGTGAACATCTTGCACATAATAGCCTTTTTTTTCCTCAAGCATTCTGAGCGGAACCATCAAGTTATGATATCTAGGACATGCTCTCTTGGATTCTTGTACTACTGTCAAATAGTTCCAAATTCAAAACTAGAAAGCAAAAAAAAAGGATCCACACTCGCAATTCATTTTGTGAAGGGAGTACAAATCTCAGTAGTAATTTCCTCGTTCTCTGGACTCAAAGTATTTCAGTGCCTCTTCAATTCTTCTTAAACCAGCTTCTTCAGTTCTTTGGCAGGCTGAACAATCTCCCTATCTTCGTACTTCTTTCTATAGGGGATCGAGACAATGCATGTTGTTCTGCATTTCCTTCTTTAAGACTTCCATGCTCGCACCAGGCTCTTGGCGTGTTGGTCTCCTCAAGTTGGTACAGTTCGGGATCGCCTCTGGCGCTGAATCGGTTGCGCTTTGCAAGTTTTTGACCCCCCTTGAATGCCATACCCATGGTGCTCCAAAATGACTCCCCAATACTTAATTGTGCACCGGGACTTCAAGTACCGAGACGTTCGGGCCTGGGGCCTCTAATCCCCAGATGGGAGCTCTCAAAGAACCAGTTGATGATTTTCCACTTAAACTCTCCTGTATGTTCAATGAAATAATTCATCTTTTGTTATAAATTTTCCGTGGCCATCTGCATAGCCGCCAGTTGGTTCTTGATTGGCGTCGAGGCATGAGTTTTTTCTAAATTAGGGTTTTCCATATTAAAAGTCACATCATCGCTAGTTAAAACCTCTATGATGTTTTTAGTTCCTCTCAGTATATTCAATTCTAAAACTATGCAAAAATTCTCGTATCTGGTGTGCCAAACTGTAGTGGTGTGATTTTGCTCCTCTGTCAACCGCCGTCTTCCTACAAAACAAAGCAAATGTGAAGGTCTTGGGGCACCAGAAGGGTGCTGGCCAAAGACACTCTGATGCTTAAGTTAGATGTATTTATGAAAGCTAGAAAGAAAGTGATATATGTAGGGTTAGAATTTTGGATCCTTACCTCAATACCCTAGAAAGGTATTTATAATGTCTCAGACTTTTAGGTTTTTTAATGGGTTGGACCACAGGGCCCTAAGACTAAGCGAGCCTGCTAGTCACGTTGAAAATGCATCCCTTGAGTGATTGTTTAGGGATGCTATGAGTCTTGGACGTTCAAACCTCTGGTCACGGACTATAAAGAGATCCACTCTAGTCACAGACTATAAAGAGATACCTCGTCTGAGAGTCAACATCAGAGTCAGACCAATCTGGGTGAAGAGTTAGGCTTGTAGGATAGATTAGAATGCTCGGACATCCGACAGTTATGCTCTAGATCAGACTCTTTGGTCGAAGTCAGAACTACCCAAACACTTAGAACCTGTTATTGCATATATTGGTATTATTTTGGACTGCTAGAAATGGAATGCCTTGCATGCTATCATTTCTATATTTTGTGTTGACTAGCTAATTCGCAGGTTGAATAGGTAATTAGAAGGTATATTTTGTAAATTTAATAAATAGCTTTGATACATGGTGACATATATTTTGACCGTATCTGAACAACAGCAGGTTATTAATTCAAAGATCCCACAAAAACCATTTCAGTGACGATTTCAGTCACATAAATGGCTTTCTATGACGAATTTTACTCCCTCACAAATCATCATTTCTTTCTGCTGCAGTGAGAATTGCAGCTAAATACTATGTGAACAATGTCTATACATGACAGTGGAAGTTAATCTACTGTGGATCTTTGAATTAATTTGTTGATTTAAATATATATTGTGTTATTTATCTTTCTGATATCTGTAATATGTGAAACATAGTACAAGTCTTTTTGTAAACAAGTGTGATGTGGTTAACATCTCAATATCAAAATTGTGATGCATTGCAATATCAAAACTGTGATGCTCTCTTTCTTTCCCCACGCTTTCTATTGTGATACGGATGATGCATTCCACTTTGTTGACTTTGATTTTTGAATCCCTGACCGTTCATGTAGCATAGTGATATGAAGCTGGCTCAATTAACATCTATAGGTTCGAGAATTGAGGTTCGAGTCTTGGTATGCCACGGTATTGCCTCAGATGGTCTCATGTTGTAATGTCTTGTGGCAAAATGCCTATGACCTAATGCTTATGATGCTATCATAAGGAATCTGTTTTATTTACCAAGAAAATATGATGCACACATTTGTGAATTTCACAGACTATTTATGTGACAACATTCAATTTGTCATTGTAACTTATTTTGTCATGTGTAATTCATGATACTTAAATGTAATAAGTCACTGATATTTGAAGTTTGACGGATTTGAATCACTTGTTTGTGGTAGCTTAATGACCAATTGTGACACATATAACAATATACGATGACATAATAAAAATGTTGTTGTTAGACATTTAAATTTATGACATGGTTTTTTGTCACCATTTTAACATTTGTGTGACAAAACATTGTTTAAGTCGCATTGGGTCTTTAGTGGTGACCCTTTAGCAATTGTCTTGTGACTGACTATCTTTGTCACATAAAACTTCTAAGTGACAAAAAATGGCTTTCCTTGGCAAAAATTGTGTGTCATGGTAGGTTGGCATTTTTTAAAGTGTTAACTAAATTTATTTACCAAATGATATGATCGATAATGTGACAAAATTTAATTGCTCTATTTTTTTATTCATTTAAATGTCTGCTTATCCATATTTAAGCTATATTGGTTGTGGCATACCAAAACTCAAACCTCAAAATGAGTTTTGAGGTTCGAGTCTTTTATAGTTATATAGGACCATTTATAATTCACATCAAGTTTATACATTGTGTTTTTTTGCTAACTTATAACAAATACTTAAAATGATAATCATAATAAACTATAAAAGGCGGAATGCTAAAACTTGCTCAACTTTCGGACCTTTAAAGAAAACGAGAAAAGCTTAAAATAAACAACAGCGTAATGTTACTTTTTCAAAAAGTTCTTTTGAAATAATAAAACTCATGCACATGCCTTGTGAGATAACAAAATCTGCTGAATCATACAGTTGGATCAACTTTCTAGATTTGTATATCAAGGATAGTATCACAAATAGCTCTTTTTCAATCCTTTTAGGACTCTTATCACAATAGCTCTTTTTCAAACCTTTTAGGACTTTATATCTATCTCTTTTGTTAAAGAGTTTAAATAGTTTTATAAATAGTCTTATAAATAGTTTAAATATTTTTTTAAAAGAGTTAAATTTGTTGCGTCAGAAATTGTATAAGTATAGGTTACTTGTATACAGATATTAAGAAAAAAGAAATTTATTGTTATAAACGGTTTCATTGTTATTGCTAGTTTTTTCTTTGTTATCAAAGCCTAGGTCAATCACTTTTGAATGTGTCAACTTTAGTAGTATCAAAAATCACAATCCAATCTTTTCAACAGAGTTCTAGTCTCATTTCTTTATAGCTTGATTCATATCAAAATATTTTCCTTCACTACTAAAAAATAGGGTTAGAAACGACGGTGAAAAACCGACGTCTTAAGTGTTTACACGACAGACACAAAACAGTCGTCTAATTAGGCGTCGTTAATAGTCATAAAACATAGAGAACTGTTATAAACCGACGTCTAAAACCATGATGAAGCCACGTGGACGCCACGCGGAAAATATATAGACGATGGTTTATAAACATAGATGACGATTTTTATGTAGAACCCGTCATCTATGTTTATTATAGACGTCGGTTTTTATATATAAATCGTCATCTATAATAAACATAAACGACGGTTTCTACATAAAAACCGTCGTTTTTTTTTCAACGGCTTTTAAATTAATTTATATAAAATTATATTAAATATTAAATATATTCTAATTACAAAACTCTTATACAAAATTACTTTTTAATCAAAAACTCTCATATACAAATTTTCACACAATATGTGCACAATATATGCACGGGTAGTTCATACATATCATCGAGTTTAATACATATCATCGGGTTTCATACATATCATCGGGTTTAATATATATCACCAGATAGTTCATACAATTTCCGATTATATACACAATATACAAATTAACAACTAGATGAACACAATATATTCAATATTCAAACTTTTTAACACACGTATTCAAACATTTTCACAAAATAATGCATTCACAATTTGTTAAAAACAATGTAAATAGATTGCCAAGTACTAACCTTAAAGTTTTTGGGTTAAAAATCACAAATATTCTGTGCAATAAAGAAGTGATCCGACCACAATGGAGAAGAGGAGGAACAACGGCGGGTTTTTTTGGGGTTTCTAAAGAAATGAGGGAAAATGAGAGAGGAAGAGGCGTGTAAAGAACAAAACACGTAGTTAAAAACGATGGACAAAAGCTAGGCCCGTCGTCATTACTCAGATAACACGCTACAAAATGGTGCTGTTTTAATAAAAACGACGGTTTTGTAATGGAACCATCGTTGTTTTTTTTACCCAGGAAGGGGTAAAAATGACGGTTTTGTAATGAAACCGTCGTTTTTACTCAGATAATAATAATAATAATTTTCTTTTACCAAACCGTCATTTTTACCCAAATAAATTTTTTCTTTTTTTTTTTATTTTATACCCAAGGGGTAAAAACGACGGTTTTGTAATGAAACCGTCGTTTTTACCCAAATAAGATGACGGTTCCATTACACAACCGTCATCTTTATTCCAAACGGCACTGTTTTGTGTAAACACGACGGCTTTGTCCTTTGAAACCGTCTTATATAGCCGACAACCAATACACGTGGCATCCACATGTCTTTTGACATTATCAACGACAGTTTTTGTGGAAAACCGTCGTTTTTAACATAGACTAAAAACGACGGTCTCCACGGGAACCGTCGTAGATAGCCTACAACCAAGACACGTGGATGCCACATGTCTTGGGGCATTATAAACGACGGTTTCAGTGGGTAACCGTCGTTTATAACCTACAACAACAACGATGGTTTAGGATAAACCGTCGTTTTTATATTTTTTTATATGACGGACCGTCGTTGTTATAGTTCCCAAGAGTTAATAACCGTCATTTTAATATATCAACGTCGGTTACTCCAAAAACCGTCGTTTATATAGAATTCTAACTGTCGTCTATGATCTCTTTTTCTAGTAGTGTTTGGAGATCTCAAATTCAAACTTTGATTTGTACTTTTGGTATTATCCATCATACAGTTAATGTAGTAACACTTATATATGAACTTGAAAATGGTGATGATGTGGTTTTAAATAAAAATTATCGTGTGTGGGTCAAAATTGATGGTTTGCTCACAACATGGCTTCTTAATACTATGACTATTGATGTTTCATATTAATACTATGACTATTGATGTTTCATGCTTTACGTTTGGCATGAATGCTATTTATCAGGTGTGCAAAACCATGGAGGAACATTTATTATGCAAGCCACAAATTAGAAAGAAAATTTTACTTCTAACAATTTGATGACCTTGAAGAAATGGAAGCTTTCAATTGAAGAATTATTCCTATAAGTTCTCCTCTAAATGTGATAGTTTTACAGCAATAGGAAAACCAATAAGTGATCTAGATAAATGTTTCCACTTATCTAGAGGTTTGGGACATAAAATACAAGGATATCTGATTGGCTATGTTGTCCAAAGCACCATATCCTTCACTCACTCAATTTGTGTTAGCTTTAAAGAGCCATGAGCAGAAGCTTCTCAATTTCAAAACTGAAACAAAGTGGCGTCTTGATCATCACCAAGCTTTCTTTGGTAAATGCGGAAGAGGACAAGGACTCAGAGGAGGTATGTTCACTTCATTTGGTCGTAGGTTTGCACCAGCTAGCTGAAGGAAATTTTGAAAATCTAGGTTCTCGTTCTTTGGAAAACCAGTCATTCACATCTAATGCTCCTCCACTAGTTCCTCCATCTACCAGTCCTCAATCCGCAGGTAACACTCAATCTTATAAAGTTCAATCGAATTCAAGTGTCGTATGTCAGATATGTAAGAATTCATATCATACTTCATCCTTGTTGGAATCGCTATGATTATTTGGACGAATCTAATGAAACATACCGAGCTTTAACAGGTTTTAAGGATGCCAAACATGCTTATTTCTGGGGCTGATTTAGGAGCTAATGCTCACATGACTGATGACATAGGTAAACTTGTACATTCTGAGCCTTATATGGAATTTAATTTCAGTTAGTAAGCTGGTTTCAGATGAGTCTTGTACTGCTCAATATTTTAGCTCTACTGGTTTTCTTATTGAAGGACCAACTATATTTATTGGGTAGATTGCTTTCTCACAACTATATATTTGGTAAATAAGCTGCGAAACAAACCTTGGGTATGGAAACGCCTTATTAAAAATTATCTGGTAAGCATCCAAATTATGAAGGTTTAAGAATTTTTGGGTGTCGCTGTTTTCCTTATTTAAAAACAATTGGACAAAACAAGTTTCATTCTTGCACATATCCATGTATACGTTTTTGTTGGTTATAGTCCTACCCATAAAGCATACAAGTGTTTAGATCTATTGTCAAATAAAGTTTTTATCGTCAGACATGTTATTTTATATTCAACTTTATTTTTGTTTAAATCTGATTTATCATATAATTTTGTTTCGCATGACTCATTACGTACCCATGGTTACATTTCCTGATGTGGGTGAGTGGACCGCAAAATCCAAATTTCATTCAAAATCCTCAAGTGATAATACGTTGCCAATTCTAAAAGCTGACAAACCTCATCTGCCAAATGCCAATGAGCAATTAGATTGTTGTTTAGATAATCTCCAATCCTCACACTATTTATGTGTCATCTACTTTATCACACACATCACAAGGTAATAAAGTGACCCCACCTACTAGTTCTTCACCAAGCACTCTACATGATCTTTCAAAACAATTAACCATAAATATTCCAAGCTTACCTGTGTCTCCAAGTTTGAGCCATTCTTTTGAACCAGTTAATACCATTATTGTCCACAGGTCCTCTAATCAACCATCTTAACAATTACGTTCACCAAAAAAAGAAAAATAACCATCTTTACAATTGCTTTCCATATCTCAAAGTCAGTCACCTTTCTATCTCAAAATTCAAGCACATGCAAAATGAATCACTTAATGTTAATACTCACAGGTCATCACTCTCTCGCATATTTCTCAAGAGAATATGTTCTCACCATGTAGTCCCTAACTGGTTTCATCTCCTTGCCATGTATATGATATTTTACATTATTTATGTGTCTTATGATAATCCATTCATTTTTAGTTTTTGGTTTTTTTATTTTTGATTTTTTTGAAACCAAAAACAAAATGCGTTTGATAACCATTTTCATTTAAAAACAAAAAAAGAAAAAAAAAGAAAACCTTTTCAATTTTCTTTTAAAAGAAAAAAACAGAAAAATTAAAAGTCATTTTCATTTTAAGTTTTCATTTATCTTTTCTTGTCATTGACAGCAGCACCAAGACACATGATAGCTCGAACCAGGCTTGAATTTGAAACCGCAAATGTGAGTTTGGAATAAGGGACCATTTGGAAGCGGCCGGAACCCGGGACCACTTGGACATGTCTGGTACCTAGGATCAATCAGTCAGGGCCTGGACCACGGGCTGTCCAAATAGGTTGGGACCATGGATTGATCTAATGAGGCCGGGACCATAGACCGCACGAACAAGGCATCAAAATGGAAACAGCTCATTTAAGGAAGGATTAACCGCCCCGATGGGGCCGGAACCTCAAATAGCTTGGATAGGGCCAGAAAAATGGGAATGTCCAGATGTGTGGTCAGAACCACGGACTGCTCGAACGAGCTTCGAACCTAGGATTGCTAGGTCAGGGCCAGAACCAAGGAATGCTTGGACAGGGTCAATACCTGGGACTGCCAGGTTGAGGCCAGTGCCTAGGACCGGTCTGTCAAGGCCACAATCCGAGACTACCTGGATGAGGCTCGAACATAAGACTGCCCTTTCAACGTCGAAACTCGAGACCACTTGGTTGGGGCACCTGGAACTCTTGGTTTGAGCCAAAACCCAGAACATCTTGGATGTGGCCGAGACCATGGATTGCTCGAATAGGGCGGGGACCTAGGATCACCTAGTTGGGACAAAGACCCAAGACCAGTAGGGCCGAGATTGAGGACTGCTCGGTCGAGGTTGGGACCTAGGACTGCCTAGTCAGTGCCGGTACCCGGGACTGCCCAGTCGATGCCGAGACCTGTGACCTAGGATTGCCCAGACATGGCCAAGAGAACGAATTGCTCAGACAGGATCTAGGACCTCTCGGTCGGGGCTGGGACTCGGGAACACTTGGTCAGGTAGAGACACAAGACTGCCAGGTCGAGGTCGATACGCGGGATCTCCAATCGAGGCCTTATCCCAGGATCATCCTTTGGTGTCGAGATCCGTGAGTGACCTAATGTTATGGTATATTTTAGATCAACTTGCAAGTGTACAAATCAACAAGTAATAAAATGGATTCATTTTAGAAAGGAAACCGATATCGATCCCACGATGAATAATGTCTCTAGTTTTAAAAATAAATCAATTGTAAATTAAACTTTGAAAAATAAAAGAGATTTTTTTTTGAGTGATTGTTGAGTATCAAGACAGCAATTTAAGAAAGCAATAATAAAATTAAAGACAAAGTAGCAAGTAGGGAATCAAAGATTATAAAGAACAAAAATCATGACTTCACCACTATTACTCATATTTAGTCCTAATGCAATATAGATTCATAGGTTAACCCCTCTTTAACCACAAATGACTAGAAGTTGATTCCTCAATGCATTCTAATCTAGCAAGCACAACGTATTTAATTATCCCTAATATAAATACGGAAATTTAGGTCCTAAGACATGAAAACCCAATAAGACCTTGTTAAAGTTGTCACTAAGGCATGCAATATTTCTATAAACATGTATTTCATTATTTTTCCATACTTATACTCCTTATTCCTAAGCAAATATAAATACTAAATAAATCCACCTTTTCATGGAAGCATTAAGAACTATAATGAAATATTAACCTTTAAACATGAATCAAACTAAATATGCATTAAAAACTAAATACTTGTAATAGAGTTACATCACAATCCTCATAGAAAAAATTAGTTACACATGATTTCTAAATTATCCATCAAACAATAAAGAAATAACATAGATTAAATAGCAAGAAAATAAAGAGAAAAGGAATCAAATCCAATATTGATGGCTGTTGGAATTTATCCTTCAAACTTCAATCCTTGGCTTCTCCAAACAATGATCAAAGTAGCAAGTTGGACTCCTCCAATGGCCGAATCTCCTTGTACTTTGCTTTGTGTAGCACAACTTTGGTATGAATTAACTAACAAAAACTGAACAAAAACCTAAGAGAAAAGCTTTGCTGCCGTGAGGAAGAGAGAAGAGGGAGAGGATAAATGTTCAGCCGTGAGGGCTGAATGATTGTAGCCGTGAGGGCTGTGTGTTGTGTAGAAAAGATTGTGTTTTCACTCTTAAGGTAGCTATGTATTTATAGAAAATGTTTAACCCTAATGAAAAAAATATCAAACTCCCATAGGCTAGCCACCTGAAGGGCATGGAGGTATTTTGTCTCATGTTCACACTAGAGATAGAGATACTTTCCTTATATCCCAAATATTTTGTTAAGAATCATAATCAACCTCTAATTTCCGTTCCTTTTATCCCAAATATTATTCCAATTAAAATAATTAGAATAATCTGACCTTCCATGTGTCATATGTTGTGGCAAATTTAGACACATGGCTGATATGTGGTGACATGGCAGTCCAATCACAAATGTAGTCCAAAAAAGCATAGAACTTTCCTTTTTTTATCTTCAATGACCATCAGACAGATTCCAAGTATACTTTGGGTGACCAAGTGAACTCCAAATTCATTTATTTTTGTTGTAAAAGTTAGGTCTTTGTCTTAGATTTCCAGGAATATATTTATCACACAATTTGAACATCAGTAAGACACTCAAATCCTCATTCCCCTAAGATGGTGTAAATCTGCCGCAACTGTTAGAAATATTGATTTTGTAAATTAAACAGGTACTGATTGGCCAAACCATTTGCAATGAAACTTTTCAGAATTGAATCCTATTGAATCAGGAATCATTTGCAACTAGAATCGCACAAAACCTCAAAGTGTGGCTCCAAATATGATTTTCTCATTAAAGGCTACACAGAAATACAGTAATTCCAGCATTTGTCTTTCTTTTACTGAAAATAGAAAAATACAGTAATTAAGTATTTTTGATTAACAATTAATTATAAACTAGCTCAAATTCAATATAAAAAGTAGCATAAAAACATTAAAAATTTATGCCTATCACCTAAGACTGCCCAAATGTGGCCAAGACTACGGATTGTTTAGACAGGGTCGAGACCACTCAGTTGTAGCCGGGACCCGAGATTGCCTGGCCGGGGCTTGGACCTCGGATTGCCCGGTCAGGAACAGGATCTAGGACTGCCAGGTTGGGGCAGGTACCCAGAACTGCCCAGTCGGCCCGTTACTTGGGACAGCCCAGTTTGGGCCAAAACCCAAAATCTCCCGGACATGGCCAAGACTACTGATGTCTCGGACAGGGGTGAGATTTCAAGCCACCTAGAAGGGGCAGGGACCTTGGATCGCCCTAACTATCTAAATAAGACCATCGTGTGGCATCGATATTTTAAATCTCTAAATCGCCTTTATATGGATTTATATAAATTCATTTGTAAAATTTTTAAATAAATTCAAAAATTAATGAAAATAAAAAATAAAATTGGTTATCAAACAAGTTTTTTTTTTTTTCATAAATAACAAGAACCAAAATTGATTGTTATTTTTCATTTTTCTTCTAAAAACATAAACCAAAAACCATAAACTATAAACCATAAACTATAAACCATAAACTATTAACCATAAACGATAAACAAAAACTATAAACTAAAAATAAAAATAAAAACTGAATGCGTTACCAAATAGACCCTTAGTTATAGACTTACCATTTCAACATATGTTCTAAAGTCAACCAACATCACGTGAATCTGTGCAAATTGATACCCAAGAGTCCTCCCATCCTATTCTTACCCGCTTCTAGCTATGCCAATATCCTCATAAGAGTGATGAGATCATTGATCTATGTAGCCCATCTACTGCCTTAACCATTATAGTTTCTCCCATTTTTTAAACCAAAAACTAGTAAATTTGCTCTTAACTTTCTCGAGTGGACAGCTGCAATGAAAGAAGAAGTTGTCGCTCTTCATCAAAATGATACTTGGATTTTAGTTCCCCTACCATATCAAGTGAATATTGTGAGTTCCAAATTGATCTTCCAAACAAAATTCAAAAAGGATGGAAGTTTGAGAGGTACAGGGTTGGTTGCTAAAGGTTTTATTCAAGTTGAAAGACTAGATTATCATGAAATCTTTAATTCAGTTGTCAAGCCAAAAACAATAAGGTTAACTCTCTCTATTGTTTTATCATCTTATTGGGTTATTCGTCAGCTTGATGTAAAAAATGATTTTTTGCATAATACTCTAAAGGAGACAGTTTTCATGGAACAACCACTAGGTTTTATTAACTCTTTGTTTACTTAAAAAATATCATTATATGGCTTGAAACAAGTACCAAAGGTTTGGTTTGATTGATTGCCAACTAGCCTGCTTAAAATTGGTTTCTTGTGTAGAAGACCTAACTCATCTCTGTTTATATACAAAAGAACTCACATACTCTCTTGGTTCTTGTTTATGTTGATGATGTTATTATCATAGGTTCTAGCTCTAATTTAGTTCATCAGTTGATTGCTAAACTAAGTGTAGAATTTGCTTTAAAAGATCTTGCACAGATCTAATATTTTCTTTGAGTTGAAGTTAATTTCTGCAAAGGTGGTTTATTTCAAACTGAAATTAAATATGTGAAATACTTACCCATTCGTGTTGCCATGACAAATTTTGTCCCTATACTTACTCCTATAGCTTGTAAAATTGCGTCTAATGATACTCTTGTTGATGCAACTTATTATTGCAGTCTTCTAGGTGCTCTTCAGCATCTTACCTTCTCGCGTTCTGATATCCAATTTGTTGTTAATCGAGTTTGTTAGCACTTTCAAGAACTAACTTAGCTTCATTTGAAGAAAGCTAAATGAATTTGCGGTTATATTAAATGTACTATTGGTCATGGACTTTGATTTTTAGCATAAGGCTTTTTCTTTTTATCACGATGTTCTAATGCGAATTGGGCTGGTTGCCCAGTCATAAGATGGAGTACATCCAGTAATTGTATTTTTTTTTCAACTATATCTCTTGTTCTTTTAAAGAAACAACCCATTTTTGCTCGTTCTTATGAATGCCATATCTTCTTTTAAGTGTTGAAGCTGAGTATCGATCTCTGGCTTCAACAACATCTGAGGTGTTATGAATATCCTATCTTCTTTGTGAAATTGGTATTTTAGTTCATAAGCCTAATAAGTTTTGATGTGATAACTTAAATGTATTATCTATGTCCATCAATCTAGATTTTCATGGTAGAATAAAAAAAATAGTTTATCATTTAGTCTGAGAAGAAGTTGCAATTCGTACCATTCAAACCTACAACTTGCCCACCATACCTTAGCTAGCAAATATTCTAACAAAAGCATAGTCTAGAGAAGCTTTTATTGGGTTTAAACACAAGTGGCACGTTCACTTTGTTCCATTGCTCGTCTTTAGGGGTGGATGATAGAACTCATGTTCATGCCATGTGAGATAAGAAAATTTGACGAATCATACAACTGGTTCAACTTTTTTGATTCTTCAGTATTTCAAGGACAATATTGATGAAGTTTTGAACCAAGAAAAACTAAACTTTACTGAATAATACTTCCTTGTACATTGTTTACGATTAAATCGTATACATGTATATTTATATACACAATGAGATCACTATGACCAATACAATTAACAATACAAATAACTCTTTGATCAATATAAAATATTGAATTATGATCATGTGATAATAACAATAGTGTTTTTATTGGTTGTAACTTCCTCAAGTTTAGCTTAGTGAGAGTCATTTGAGTCCTTAATGTCTTTAAAGTCATTTGCCCCCTTAACTTGTAGAGGGGAATATAATCAATTCATAGTTGTTGCCAAAACACATGAACGATGCTTTGGGCAAAAGCTTTGTTAATACATCTACAATTTGATGAGATGAAAGTGAGTAACGAGTAACCAATTCACCCACATCTACTTTCTCAAACGCAAAATGATAATCAACATCAATGTGTTTTGTTCGATTGTGAAACACATGATTAATTGTCATGTGTAAGGAACTAATGTCATCACAAAATACTTGAACTGGTTGTGAGGGAGGTCAACCAATCTCTTGTAAGTTAAGCACTCTAACTCATCAATAACTGAAGCCATTGTCCTGTACTTTACTTCTGTACTGGAACGAGAAACTACAGGTTGCTTTTTAGAAGACCAAAAGATGTAATTTGCACCATAGAAGATGCAGCTCCCAGAGATGCTTCGTCGCATTATAAGCATTCGTACATGTAGAGAGTTTACTGGAGCATTGAGCTAAAAAAAACATAGGTCATAAGTTGTAGGCTCTTTTATGTACCGTAGAATTGTCAAGTTTTTTAGGGCTCCTACTATCCTGTGAAATTCAATGGTATTAACTAGAGCATTGTCAGATGTAATAGAACTTACTTTGACGAATATGGGAATGGCCATGATTGATGCATGTGTCATTTGAACCTTATGAAGCAAATCAGTTGTGTATTTGAGCTGTGACAGAAAAAGACCTCCTTCAAAGTATTTGATTCCAAGTCCAAGAAAATTGTGAAGCTTGGAAAGGTCCTTTAACACAAATTGTTTGCTCAAATTGGAAATGAATGGAAGTGTTGCCTATTGTAGTTATTTTTTTTTTAAATGCTTTAAAATATAAATAAAATGCTAGTCAAAATACGACACTACACTTGAATAGAAGTGTCACCTAGTGTAGTTTTTTTTTAAATGCTTTTATTTAGAAATTAAAATTGAAATAAGAAGAAAATCCAAATTACAATTTAATTTGTTTAACAAATTTAAATTTAAATTAGTTTAGAATATATATTAAAAGAATAACATTTTTTTACAAATTTTTATGAATATAAATAAAAGAAAGAAGTAAAAAATGGTGTCAAATATAAATTACAACTAAATATAAATAGAAATATTGCATTGAAAATCAATGTCACCCATTGTAGTTATTCTTAAAAATATAATTAAATATTAAATTTAAAATAAATAAAAATTGGTGAAAATGCGGCACTGCTCTTGAATAGTAATGTCGCTTATTGTAGTAGTTCTTTTAACAAATATAATTTAAAAATAAATAAAAAATGGTCAAAAGGGAACAATGATCCTAAATAGAAATGTAGCCGAATGTAGGTTTTTTTTTATAATGCCTTTAGTTATAAATTAAAAATGAAATAAGAAGGAAACCTAAATTACAATTTATTTTCGTTTAATAAATTAAAATTTATTTTAATTTAGAACATACATTAAATGAATTTTTTTGTTTTGTTTTACAACTTCATAAAAGATAAAAAAATTTAAATAAAAATAAAAATGAGATAAATAAAAGATAATTTCAATTTAAATAAAAAAATGAAACATAATAAAATATATATTAGGTGACAATCGATTTATAAATCAGTGTCCCCTTTTGTAGTTATTTTTTAAAATTATGATTTAAATATAAATTAAAAATAAATAAAAAGATTATCCAAAATCCAACATTGTAGGTTAACTTCAGTGTTGCCTTTAGTTTGACCAGCACCTTTTTCATCTCCTTTCTTATTTTTTTCACCTTTTTCTTCAACTTTTCATCTTCCTTCCATTTCTCTCTCTACCACAAACGATTTTCCTTAGCCATTTTGTTCATATTTTTCATTTTTTCTATCTCTCTCTAAAACAAAAAGCCCATTTTTTATCTTCATTTTCTCTCTCTTCCAAAGTCGAGGGTCTCCCCTTACCCCCATACTCATTTTTCATCTTTCATTTTTCTCTCTACAATAGCTCGTAAAACTCTCTCTAAACACAAAACTAAGTTCATATTTCCTTTTTCATTTTCGCTTTGTCTCTCTAAAACACTAAACCACCAATGCGACCTTCTCTTTTAGACACCAAATCCATTTTTAGCTTGTTTTGGTTTTCCTCCATTGATGTGCATTTGAGATTGGCTTTTCCTTCATTGTTGAGGCTTGTAAGTTTTTTTTATTTCTATGTTTCTAAATACTATTTATATTTATGGATTTTTGTTAAGTTTATGTGATATTTTCTGTGAGTTAATTTTGGATATTTTTATCGTAAGTTACTCTTGGATATGTTTGCCCTGAGTGAATCTTGTATATGTTTTGGGTTCTATAATTTTCAATTTAGTGAGCATGATTATACTCGGCTATGATTCTATATAGGGTTGTTGTCTTATGCAGATGTGAGCTTGTTGCCCTATGTAAATGAACGACATGGCTTCACAATTTGATGCGTAAGAGTCTCTGTCCCGACTTTAATAGAATAGCGGATGCGTAAGATATTTAATAAGTATTTAATTTAGATACAAGTATGTATTACATGCATTACTATTAATATAAATATACATATTGTGGTATACGTATAGTGCATACATCGTTTTGGAACTCCGTACACAAAAACCCAAATTTAAAATGAATTACATGACAACAAAGGTACATATAATATAATAAAAGTTTAACTATATTTGTTGTTTTCCATTAATTGTATAATATATATAACCATTAATTGTATAATATATATAACAATATTTTTACCAAAATATATATATATATAGTCAGGCTACTATCAGGTATACCTGACTTTTTATATATTCAGGTACGAAATCTAACGGTTAAAATTAAAAGGCAAAAAAATATATTGATGGCTTAGATGGCTAAAATTAAATGGCTTAAACGGCTAAAATTCTAGATTTAGCTAATAATTCTGTCTTAGATTCTCTCGTTCTATCTTTCTTCCTTCTCCTTCCTATCATCTGTATTTTACCTGTCAAAATTCAAAAAAATCAAAATCAAGATCCATTGCATCTCAGGTACTAATATATATATATATATAATTTTTTTTTTTTCTGTTTCTGGTAGTTGATTTCTGCTCTTAATTTCTTTTTACTTCTCTTTTCTTCAAAGAAATGGAGACGCACGCAGCACAAAGGTTTTTTTTTTCCTTTTTTTTCTTTTTTCTTTTCTTTTCTTGCAGTTTTCTCCTCTCTTCAAACAGAGGGAGATGCGGCACAAAGCTTCTCTTTTCTTCAAAGAGAGGGAGACACTCTTTCACACATTTCGAAAAAGCTATCTCTACTCCTTCCATAAAAAGCTCATTCATCATACTATTTTTTTTCCTCCCGATTCACTTCTTCTAAATCACTCTCTCTCTCTCTTTTCTAACTCTTAATTATATATATATGGAAGAAATCAAGGAGAAGCTTTTGAATTTTAGCAGTTGTATCAGATTATTTAGATTTCATTATATATATTTTTTTAATTTCTTCAATTTCTCCTTTCTTCACACAAAAAAATCAAGGAGAAATTTGAAATTAATATTTTTTTTTGGGTGAAATTTTCAATTTCTCTGTTGAATCATAAGAATCATATGTTTTTAATTTCAAATTTTATTTTTTGTTCCAGATTTTTTGTTTTTATAATCTTTTTATTCCATTATGTTTCTATTAACTGATGTTCATTTATTTAATGGTTTCTTTTACTAGGTTAATTGTCTCTATGGATTATGTTGAAGATATAGAAGGTGAAGAATCTTCGTTGGCTGGTAATGTTTTTATTTCTCAATTGTCAAATGATCACACACCAAAATTGGGTCAAGAGTTTGAGTCTCTAAATGATGCGTATGAGTTTTACAATAGATATGCAAAAGAAGTGGGGTTTAGTGTTCGAACTAATTCTTCCAAAAAAGATAAAGATACTAATGAATATAGAAGGAAAGAGTATGTGTGCTATAAAGAAGGAACTCATAAAGGTAAAGAAGCTTGTGAGAAACAAAGACGCCGAGGGATAACACGAGAAGGTTGTAAAGCAAAACTGACTGTTTTGAGGTCAAAAATAGAAATCTATGTAGTTAGCATATTTGTTGAGAGTCATTGTAACATCCCGTTTTGAGAAAAATAATAAAATTTCAAGTTTGACCAATTTGACCTTGAGTGGGCTCGGAGTTGACTTTTTGTGTGGTTATATTTTAGCTTTGACTTTGGTATCGTTGCTTAGAGCTAGTCGATACGAGTTCGTAGACTAGTAGTACGCTTGATTCGGAGTTAAGACCAGGAAGTTATGGTCATTTTAGTTTGAAGGGCAATTTGGTAATTTGGCAAGGACTGATATTTTTGTACGGGAAATGATCTTTTTGCCCCTGCCTTCATCATTTTAAATTTCCAGAAGGGTCTGGATTTTTGGAGAAATTTTCCCCCCCAGCCGCTTCACTTCCGCCACTTTTCCCACGCCGGTAGCCGCCACACGGTGGCCGGACTTGGCCAACCACCACCCGGAAATCGAAGCCAGCAACCTCCTCTTCCTTTCCCCACCGGTGGTTCGCCATGAAACCACCTGGATCGCCGGAAATCGCAACAAAACCGAGAGCTCGTGAACAGTTTGAATAGTCGCGACACCACATTTGGCCGGCCATATCTCATTGTTCCGGTGGAGTTAAGAAGAGTTCTTGGTACCGTTGGAAAGCTGGTGTGACGATCTACTTTTTGGTACCAAGTTTGACGCCGGAAACCACCGGAGCACGCTGGAAAACCTCCGCAAAGTCTCGGAAAAACCACCTAGAGGCAGCCACCTTCCCACCTAGATCTACTTCGATCGCCGGCGAGTGGGACGACACAGCCACCACCACGAGCTTCAGATGACGCCGGCGACCAGATCTACACTTTCCCGAGCTCCGACGACCACCACACGCGCCCCACGCACCGCCCACGCGCCGCCGTGACCGAGCCTCACGCGCCGCCGCCGTTTTGCTCCACCGCCGGAGAGTGGTTGCTCACCTACCGTCCCACAGTGTTCCTAGGGTCGTGGGCAAGCTTGCCGTACCTTCGATTGATCTAATTTTGGTTGGATTCGAAAATGCCCAATTCCGGTTGAGGTCCAATCTTCCGGGATCGATTCTGACCATTGGCGAGGACGAATCTTGAAATTGAAGGTAGATTCTCGTTCCTTGCATCTTCAATTTCGTTTTGGTATAATGTTTGTTGAAATCAGACTTGAAACGGAAAAATCCATTGAATTTAGGGATTTTTGCCGATTAAGGGCATTTTTGTAATTTTCGAGAATATCGGGATATTTTCGTAATTACTGAAAATGTTGGGCAATCTTAGTATTTAGTGTTTTAATCTTGTATTTGGAGGCTTAGAGGATTCTACGAGCCTTTGGTTAATTTTTCGGTTTTTTTTGAAAGTTATTTTCGGTAAATTCTTTTTAGGTGCTCGTACGCGATCGAGGGCTGGACCGGAGATCCAGCAGGAGCACGCTTCAGACCAGTGAGTGCATTTATTTTCTAAATCATTTGGGAATATATGCTATATTCGATTTCATTTATATTAATTTGTTTTGATTAAATTTTCTTGTGCATTTAAATTAAGATTATTAAATATGTTTTATGATGATTTAAATATTTGCATGAGTTGATTTTATGATTTGATAGATTTCATATTTATTGGAATATTTATGAAATTTGTGTTTTAATTGGTTGTTTAGCGAATTTGAAATGTTTTGGAGATTTTACGATATTGTGGAAATTTGGTGATTTTAAAGAAAAATTGTGACTTTGTGAAATTTAAGAAAATTTTGGGGCAAATTTTTAATATTCGATATAATTGTTGCTTTTCATAAATTCTGTTAAATAGAAGATTTTGGAAAATTGTTTAAAATTAAAAGGATTTGCAAAATGGTTTTAAAAATAAAGGATTTGAAAAATTGATGATATCATGGATGATTTTATAAATGATTTTGAGGAGTACCACACTGTATCGAGATGTACCGAGTTATATGAGTTCTATGCGCGTTATTATTATTATTATTATTATTATTATATATGCCAACCTCTGCTGCGGACACGTGTCGAGAGAGAGATGATGAGGATCCTGCCATGACGGATTTGGGACGCCGATTCGTTGTGATGACTGAGTCCCCCTCCCCCGCCTGTGACGCCGTCAGGACGCTGAGGGTCACACGGCACGATATATGTTGTGGTACCGGTTGGTTTTATGATGGTTCTGATTCATTGCGGATTTTATACCGGATTTGGTTTTATATTGATTACTGATTTATACTGGTTGGGTTTTATGACTGTTGTTTGCTGAGTTTATACCGATTTGGTTTTATATTGGTTGGTTTCTGATTTTAAATTGATGGTTTGATTTTATGGATTGTGGCCTATGGCCTTTGGTTTCAGATTTTGACCCATTTGCTTGATCGTTTATGAAATTGTGTTTGACCATCAATTAATTATTATGGATTTCATTTACGTTTTT